>JAODPA010099961.1:0-21492 GCA_025585075.1 Nepenthes mirabilis
CCTTAAAAAAACCTCATTGTATGTCCCTAATTTTTGCTAGAATCATACTAAATTTCTACACCCAAATTTATAAAAAATTATTTTGCCTTTATTTTTGGATGGATGTTATTTTGAAGAAGCTTTCTTCAAGTTTTATTTAAAATAAACCATCATAAAAAATTAATAAAAAACTAAGTATAGTGTAACATGTTATAATACATTGAGATGAGATTTTATATAATTCACCCACTAGTGACAAATAATAGTAAGGCCCGATCTATATTGTATTTTATAGACAACCTATTCAACGAATTTATAGTATAAACCGACCTTAAATGATTATAATTTGTTAAGAAATGTGTCTCAATTTTTTAGTTTCTTTGTTCATGTATTGGTCATTTGTTCGTTTACTAACGATTTGTTTATCTTATATTCGTCATGTATATGTTTATTGTATCGTTATTTATTTACTTTCTAAACATTTGGCTAATCTTGTATTGTAAAATCTTTTAGATTAATAGGTTTGGCCTTTACGAAAGTTTGGATGGATAGATTTTTACATGGAGGATCTTGAGTTTTCATATTAAGCTATGTATTTTGTTATGAATGTTATTGTAAGAGAAAACAATTTATATATTTGGTGAATATCTGAATTTGTGTAAAATTTATATCACGGTCGATGGCGATACATTACTATAGTTTCTGTACCATGGTTAATGATTGCATGCTATAAATCATATACGTTTGATGAGCAAGTACAATTTTAAAGGTCAAGTTGAAGCAAGTTAGACCAATTCTTCAGAACGAATTATGTTTCTATATATGAAAATTTTACTATTAAAGTTTTATTTAGCATCCCAATTTCAATCATAGATTTTTATATTATGGTTATTTTGATGTTTGAACCGGGGACTTACTTGCGAGACTCATAAGAAATAACCCAAATCCCAACAAATTTCTTGCCGAAACTTTGTATTTGTTGAGAAGCCAACACTATGTACCATCGTTGGACATTTCTACTTTTAAAGCATTAGCTAATATTCGCCTACATTATCCCAGTTCAGGAGGATGAAAACGGTAGTAATTTTATGTCCATATATTTTCTTTAGGGTAAGTGAATTAAAGTTCATATCCACCAACAATATATAAACCAAATTCAATTTGAGTTGATATGCTGTCAGTGCTTCCACTCAAACCGGTAGATAAAAGTTCAATTTCAGTCTTGTAATTGTATGGTCAAATTTGGCCTACCCATTAATTTAATTTCGTTAAAAATATTTTTGCTTTTTATATGTGATGGGTAGGCCCATATCAGGCAGGCCCAATAAAAAAAAGGTCCAAAATCTAGAAAAGCTTAGATGCCCGTTTAGACTGTCAACACTAGCGTTGACTGTATGGAGCGCCAACTAGGCAGTAAATGCGCTCTCTAAAGATGGTTAATATTTCTGTTGACCGAAAGCATATAGTAGCAGGCCGCGAAAAGATAAAAACCTAATATGAGCCAGGCCCAATTTGGCAAATGTTTTTGTACACGATAAGCAACGGTCCCTTTCCCTAATTTTCCGCCTTCCTTGAAGCCAATTTCCTCTAAAGAAGGCATCAACATATTCGATGCATTTCCCGTGAGGAAGGCGCCAGATTCTCTCTTCTTGCCTACAATGGACTCTAACGGTAACAAAAATATAGAAGGAAGGCAAATAATTTGGAGAGCTGTTACCCGCTCAAAAAGAAAATGATCATAACAAAATGCACCAGTCAAACCTTTTTGCTTAAGGAAGACCATCCAACACGTTGCAGGGATTGCGCCTTCTTGGCCAAAGAAGGTCGCCCTCCCCACCGTCTATATAACCCCACAGAGTCTCCACTATAGGGGGACACAAATGCAGAGATGAACAAAAGACAACATAGTGTTACAACGGAGAAATCTTTGAGCATACTAACGCTCATCCCTAAGCAAGAAAACGCTTGCTGCGATAATCCCACTCCAGGCCTTCAAATTCTAGATACTTCACCCACTCCCAAGATCCGTCCTTTTAAGCATCCACGCTTTCAGGACATAACTTTCCACTTGCTCCCCGCGAACGTTGAGTTGGGAAACTATACTCTCGACGAGTCACGGGAACGTCTCTTACATCTAAAGGCAAACACTCCCACCAACCTCAATCTCGCTCTCTACCTCAACTTACATTTCTATTTACCTTCTTGTAATTCGAAGACTTATTGCTGACTTGAGCGTTGGAGTGTTTTCAGTGGGATAATATCTCGCTGACACCTGACCTCTTGTTTGTTATAGTGGTGTGCAGGGTCCAAACTCAGTGAACGGAGTTGGATCTAAACGATCAAGTGAATCCAAATCTGTTCGAAGTCGAATCCAGATACGCATCATTGGCGCCGTCTGTGGGAAACGCTTATAAAGAGTCAGCTACGTTTCCCAGAAGCCCTTTTCAACCAATACCCTCAATCGAAATGGTGAACACAATGGCACAAGCAAGCGAGCCAGCCAAAGACGTGGCCTCGCCAAACCAGGACCACGCCACTAGTGTCGTGGTCAATGGGATAGCCAGCTGGATTCCAGCGCCTTTCTTTCAAAACCTGGCGGAGCAAATGCTAAACACTAATAGAATGCTCCAGATACTCTGCACCCACTAGGAGCAAGCATAGCCAGGGGTTGCACCGGTGGGAGCCCCCACACCAGCATCCAAACTAGGAGGCCAGAGAAAGAAAGTTTTGGCCCGAAAATCCGGAAGGGTAACCAACACTCCCGCACCGAAGTCCTCACATGCTCAAAGCCGTCTAAAGTGTGAGGAGCGGGGAACCAGCACTATCCTAGAGGAAAGTCCGGAATGAAGGAATCCCAAATACTCATGCATAGAATCTAGGCCACAAGCTCAGGAGGGAGTCTCCCGGGCCGTTAAATCTACCCGTGGTAGCAGCTGCCCGGCTACTGAACAAGACAGAGAAAGAACAGAGTTGAGGACATATCTCAACTCTAAAAGATCTGGTAATGTCATTCAAGTAGATCCGAGACTGGAGAAGATATGGAACCGCGTCTTCAAAGGTGATGAGCACGCAGCCAATATTGACAGATCTCCTTTCACAGCGGAGATCTTAAACCGTCCCATGCCAGCAAAATTCCAGCCCTTGACTCGTACGATGGGAGTGCTAATCCCGTTGATCATCTCGTACACTTCCATACCCATTTGGGTCTACAGGGGCTGGAGGACTCTGCCATGTGCCACTACTTCCCGCTCACCTTAAAAGGAGGCGCGTGCATCCGGTTCCATCATCTCCCCTCTGACTCCATCCAAAGTTTTTAGGAGCTTTCGAATCTCTTCTTATCACAATATGCCTCCAGCCGCAGGGAGGAAAAGCAGCCTTAGCATCTGTCGCACATCAAGTAGAAGCATGGGCAGAACTCGCAGAAGTTCCCGGATCGCTTCGTGACAGAAGCTAGGTGGATCCCTCAACTCACGAAGGAAACGAAACTAGGCAGTTTCATCTCGATCCTGCGCATGGAGAATTCTTCAGGCACATGGTACATAAGAACCCACAGACATTTCGAGAAGCGGAATCTATCACCAAGGCCTATACGGCAGCAGAGGAAGCTAACGAGGCTAAATGTCCCAATCGTACTGAATAACCACGCTCTTTCCCAACTAAAGGAAAGAGAAAACACAACAGTAGCAATCACTCCTGCCGAAAGCACCACGGGATCGGACTACCAGAGCATAAGGACTACGGGCCCATCAGCCTAACGCCCTTGACGGATACACGTTCAAACGTCCTCATACAGATCCGTGGGAAAAAGTTCCTTAAGTGGCCAAACCTACCTAAGAATGCGGAGGGAGGAAATCCGTCAAAGTACTATGATTTTCATCGATCTCCCGGACACTCTACTGAGAACTGCAAGACCCTTTAGTGGGAGATTGAAGGGCTAATCAGAATATGCCATCTTACCAGGTTCGTTAAGGGCCCTAGTCAAAGCTCTGGCACTATGGGCGGAGATGGATCAGGGTCTTCCCCTACACAAAATCGGGTTGCAGCAGAAGTGGTCAACATGATCACCACTCGGCCGATCAAGAACCCAGCCGACAACAAGGAGCAGTAAATTGGGAGGAAGAAACAACACATTACTGACACCATCAATAGTTTTAGTGACAGCAACCTGGCACATGTAGTTTCCCCCCATGCAAACCCCATTGTTGTATTCACACTCGTTTCCGATGGTAGCGTCGACTACCAGCTAAAATGAGTATTCGTTGATAATAAAAGTTCTCACGATTTGC
Source organism: Nepenthes mirabilis (assembly GCA_025585075.1). Classification (NCBI taxonomy): domain Eukaryota; kingdom Viridiplantae; phylum Streptophyta; class Magnoliopsida; order Caryophyllales; family Nepenthaceae; genus Nepenthes; species Nepenthes mirabilis. The sequence continues at coordinate 4,266 of JAODPA010099961.1, forward strand.
TCTATCTCAATACGTTTTTTAAACTTGGTTTGAAAAAGAGTCAATTAAAACCTACCGAAAGCCTGTTGTACGGCCGTGACAACGAGCCGGTGCCCGTCGAAGGGATGATCCGATTGGAAGTCACCCTGGGAACATACCCAAAAATAGCAAGTTGTGCACTTACCTTCTTGGTAGTCGACTTGCCCTCTGTATACAACGCTATACTAAGCTGACCGTGCTTAACAGTGTTTGGAGCCGTCACTTCAATACCACACCTAAAAATAAAATTTCCAACGCTATACGGTGTGGGCAAAGTGTTGAGTGACCAAGTCATCGGGCAGACATGATACATGTCCCAAATCGCACCTAACGACAGCACCAGAATGGTGGGAGAACTTGACCATCGAGACGAAACCACCTTGCAGTAGGCGTAGTCCGGTGAGGCAACCGACCTAGTCCCACTGAATCTGGAGGATCCAGAAAAGTGCGTACGGATTGGCGGCTCACTCACTGGTGCACTGCGCGACGAGTTGATCGCATTCCTACAACAGAATGCTAACATTTTTGCATGGACTCCCGCTGACATGTGTGGGATTTTGGCCCGGATAATTATCCACAAGATGGGCCCCCACCCGGACTGAAAGCCCGTCAGGTAGAAGCAGAGAAATCACTTGGGAGAAAATTTGGTAACCATTCAGGAGGAAGTAAAGAAATTGTTGGATGCTAGATTCATTAGAAAATTTCAATACCCCGATTGGCTCTCCAATATAGTCTTGGTAAAGAAGAGCAGTGAGAAGTGGCAAATGTGCGTCGATTTCATCGACGTTAACAAAGCTTGCCCAAAAGACTGTTTTCTTTTACCCAGGATTGACCTGCTGGTGGACTCGACTTCTAGACATGAGCTGTTGAGCTTCATGGATGCCTATTCAGGCTATAACCATATATGGATGAGTCTGGAGGATGAAGAGCATACCTCGTTTATGACTGATCAGAGGACTTACTGTTATAAGGTGATACCCTTTGGACTGAAGAACGTAGAAGCCACCTACCAACGGTTGGTAAACAAAATGTTTGAGAAACAGATTGGCCGCAATATGAAAGTCTATATTAACAACATGCTCGTGAAGAGCAGAACCACAGGAAACCATATCCGTGATCTGGCAAAGTCATTTGGGATGCTCCATGAGCATCAAATGAAGCTGAATCCGGCTAAGTGCATCTTTAGGGTAGCCATGAAAAAATTCTTGGGTTTCATCGTCTCCCAACGAGAGATCAAGGCTAACTAAGAGAAAATCAAGGCCCTCGCAGACATGGCTCCCCCACGAAGCATCAAGGATATCCAGCAACTAACTGGACGATTGGCGTCCTTGTCCCGCTTCCTAGCGAAATCTAGTGACAAGCATCAGCCCTTCTTCAAGGCTCTAAGGGGAACAAAATCAAACGGGTTCCAATGGATGGCAGATTGTTAGGCGGCCTTCAATGAGTTGAAGTAATATCTGGCTAGCTTGCCATTACTAAGGTCACCCAAGGTCGGAGAGGAGCTATACCTCTACTTGGTGGTGTCAGAGATATCCCTCAATTTCGTCCTCATACACTAGGACTCCAATACCCAACGACCGATCTACTACGTGAGCAAAACACTAACCGGCCCAGAGATGTGCTACCCACGCACAAAAAAGTTAGCCTTAGCTCTCATATTCTCCGCACGAAAACTAAGGCCCTACTTTTAGGAACACCGTATCATAATTCTCACCGACCAACCTCTGAAGAGTATTCTCCAGAAACTTGATATTTCTGGACGGTTGGTAAAGTGGGCTATCGAATTGAGCGAGTTCGATATCGAGTTCTATCCCAGGCTTGTCATAAAAACGCAGTCTTTGGCCGATTTCATTGTCGAGACCACGACACCAGTTCTCGAAGAGGAGCCCCCAGAGAATGCGGAACAGCACGTGGAGGCTCTAGAATGGGTACTCCACGTAGACGGATCAATCTACAGACATGGGCAGTGGAGCTGGGGTGGTCCTCACGACCCCTAATAGGTTTGTGGTGAAGTACTCCCTTAGACTCGACTGCCCGGCCACCAAAAACGTTGCCGAATATGAAGCCCTACTAGCCAGGTTAAGGTTAGCAAAAGCGTACTCAACCAAACGACTAGCTGTTTACAGCGACTCCGAGCTAATCATCAACCAGATTAATTAGAGCTTCGAGGCAAGCAACCCACATATGGCCAAGTACTTGACAAAGGCAATGGAGGCCACCCACAGCTTCGACAAGCTAACCCTGGTCCGTGTTCCCAGAACTGAAAACTAGAAGGCCGATCAGCTGGCCAGAGCAACGGTGGCCAAAAATCCAGAACAGTACTCGAAAGATGTGAGGGAGGTATTAAACGCTCCCAGTATAGAGAAATGGGAGGCAATGCAGATCTCCGAGATGAAAAACTGGATGACACCCTACCTAAGGTACCTAGTGGACGAAACATTGCCAGAATACGCAGAGGAGGCCAGGCGGGTAAAGAAAACGGCCGGCTGGTACACCATAGTCGATGGGTGATTGTATCACCGTGGCTACTTGACTCCGTACCTCCGATGCCTAACCCCTGAAGAGGCTGACTACGTCCTGAGCGAAGTGCACCTTGGGATTTGCGGATCGCACGTCGGCGGAAAAATCCTGGCAATCAAGATCATGCGACAATGCTACTATTAGCCATCGATGAAAAAGGATGCACTCGAGTTTGTAAAGAAGTGCGAAAGCTGCCAACTTCACGGCAATCTTTGCCACTAGTCATCCACTGAGCTAAAACCCCTTCAAGCACCGTGGCCCTTCACGCAATGAAGGCTCGACATTCTTGGCCCATTTTCCATCGCAACTGGGCTAAGAAGGTTCATCATAGCAGGCATTAACTACTTCACAAAGTGGGTCGAAGCCGTCCCGCTGCCAAGATCACAGAACACAATGCTCTTCAGTTCGTTCGCCATAATATCATCAGTAGATTTGACGTTTCAGAAGTCATTGTGACTGACAACGGGACTCAATTCTGAGGGAAACGCTTCACCAAGTATTGCACTAGCATTGGGATTAAGTTGGTCCACACTTCGGTGGTATACCCCCAAGTGAATGGACAGGTGGAGGTCACAAACCGAACACTACTCCACGACTTAAGACCAAGCTGAAGGACGTAGGGGGCTCCTGGGTAGATAAGCTCGCCTCAGTCCTCTAGTCTTATCAAACGACTCCAAAGGAACCAATGCGCGAGACATCCTTCAACCCCTACTATGAGACTGAAGCGGTGATCCCGGTCAAAATTGGACTTTCAAGTCTTAGGGTGGAATCTTTTGACTAGTAGGGTAACTCTCAGAAAATCCGGGAACACTTAGAATTACTAGAAGAAGCCTGTGATGCCGCCAAAATGCTAATAGCGGCCTACCAACATCGAATCGCCGGCTACTACAACAAGAACGTAAAAGTGCAGCCGTTCGATGTCGGAGACTTGGTCTTACGAAGCATCGAGGCCACGGGAAAGGTGGCCTGCCGGAACAAGCTCTCCTCGAATTGGGAAGGGCCTTTGCTCGTCTCCACCATCCTGTGAAACGGGGCATACAAGCTCCGAAACCAAGATGAAAAGTTGGTCCCACGGACGTAGAACGCGATCGACCCCAAACGCTACTTCCAATAAAGACCCAGGTAGGTATTCTGCCTAATTGTATGTGATCATTTGTATGCGTGTTTCAATTAGTAAAAGAAGTATTTCCCTTTAGCATGTTGTGTTTCTTTGGTGTGCATATATGTGTGATTCTTGTTGCAGGTTCAAACGACCTAGGCTGTCCCTAAGTCAGGAGGGTCTTTGCCCTCTCATTACTAAATCCTAGACATCCAGAGAGCCCATGAGTGGTCGTATCTAAACCCTGGTCATCCAGGCGGCCCATGAGTGGTCGTATATAAACCCTGGTCATCTAGGCGGCCTATGAGTAGTTGTACCTAAACCCTGGTCATCCAGGCAGCCCATAGGTGGTCGTAATTAAACCCTGATCATACAGGCGGCCTATGAGTGGTCGTATCTAAATCTTGATCATTCAAGTGGCCCATTAGCGGTCAACAAATCTTAGGGGCCTAACACGGCACACGCGACAACCTCCTTCACAAGGAGATAGCGTGATCAGTCAACGATGGTCGACCGGAGAAAAATGCTCCACCAAAGCTGGCCACCCAAGTCTGCACTTGGGCAGTGCCACAATGCTTTGCTCACAGGTGAATACTAGGCCGACTTAATACAAGTGACGGCCTAAAAAACGCACCCAAGGACTCCACTCCTTTGGAAATGAGATGAACGCCCAAAAACAAGGCGGGCGGCCAACTTATAGGAATCCTGCCCAGTTGGCCGCCAAGAACACCAAAGAAACAAAATACAAAAAGCAGCTGTAAAAAAGCAAGAACATGCGACATGCACAAAAAAATTAGTATTATTACTTATGGTAAAGTACATTTACATAATTGAACCAAAAAGAAAAAAAAAGCTGTGATCACCAAAAACTAGCGGGGTAGTGGTGGCCCCTGTCTATCCCGTGGCTCCCCCATGAGGCTGTCGCGACGCTACACTGACCAGTTTGAAAAATTGATGAGATCCACGGGGAATTCAGGATCAACCAGCCGCACAACATGCCAACTAATATTGATCACTTCCCACAATCGCGACAGCATCATGTCTGTAACCTCATGGGGACGAATGCAGAGGCTTAGGTCATTCTCTAAGGCGGCCATCTGCCCTGCGAGTTGATCGAGACGCCCCTTAACTCACTCGTTTTCCTCCTTTAAACGAGGGTTCTCCACTTTTGGGCTCTCATTCTCCACCTCCATGCCCGCCAAGACAGACTCCACAGCAGCCGCGTCCTCTCGATGCTCCACCCCCATAGCCTTCAGTTTGGAATTGAGCCAGGCGGTTTGTGAGATTCCGAAATCAAAATTCAAAATAAAATATTGCTACTTAAAAATCGGAGTGTTTTTATTTCAACTTAAACCGAAGTGGCCTTACACTACTAGAAGACCGGAGCTAATGGTGACCGAAATGTTGACCAGTGTCATGATATTGACCTACGTCAAAATATTGACCTATGTCGAGATATTGACCATCGTCGAAATATTGACCGGTGTCATGATATTGACCGGCGTCAAAATGATAACCAACGTCAAGACATTGACCACCGTCAAAATGTTGACCAATACCAAGACGTTGACCGACGTCAAGATGTTGATCAGAAGGTTGACCAAAAGGTTAACCGATTTTTAGACATATTGAGCAACCTTGAATAAGAGAAAAGAAGTGTTGATCGGCTTTGAGTAAAAAAACCGGCCAAGTTAGAGTAAGAAGCGTTGATCAAAAAAGTTGACCAATAGAAAAGTCGACCGACTTTGAAGAAAATGTTGACCAGTTAGAGTTGACTACCGAATTCAGAAGACAAGGGCCAACTTTGTTATTAGATCCCAACTAGGTTATTAGATCCCAACTATATCCCAATCTAATCAGAGTAAGTGAACTATCCCGTTGACCTTCTAGATGAAAATACTAAGTAGGTAACTTACCCCACTTACTCCCACCTAACCCCTGAAGGGAAGTACCAAGTAGGTAACCCACCCCACTTACTCCACCTAATCCCTCCTCTTTATATACTGAGTTTCAGTTGAGGAACGAGTTTGGAATTCCTTAACGAGGAAAGAGGGTAAGGAGTAAAGAAGGAGAAAAGCTTCAAGTTAGTCGGAGTGGGCGTCAAGCTTAAATGGTAATAATACAAATGTACCTTTCCTTTTTAAACTCATATTTCACTTCTGTTTTCAAGTCCCGACTTTAAGAAAATTACAAGTGTTCTCTTTGGATTTAAATGCTTCAGCACATAGTATATCAAACTTGCTGTTTTAATTACTGTTTGATAAGCTAATCCCTGACATCTTGCTTGCTATACGATTGAATTGGAAATATGATTTTGATTTCATGGTTAATTTATGCCTTCTGCTTTTTGCTTTCCATTTTCTGCCCAACTTATGATTGAACTTGAATTGCATAAGAATAAAAAAAGTAAATTTGCTTTGAATCATAACGTTATAATTATTGATCAGAATGAGATTTATGGATTTAAAACCGGCTTCATGTCAACTGAAAGCCTTTATACTTGACCGGAATAAGAAAAACGAATTGAAATCGGTTTTAAAAAATGACGTTCGAAAGCTTTGTGCCCATCCGGAATATGAACTAAAGGAAAAGTAAACCGACCTTATAACAAGGTAAATAAGATTGGATTTTAGCACTAGGAGATAAAGTTCTCCGACATGCCTTAGAACATTATGGTAGTAATCGAGGATAACGAAATGAAGTCGTCCTCGAGGCTTTATACAATGAGGAAATGAGAGCCGTCCTCAGGGTTTTGTACAAGCAGGAAGTGAGAGTCGTCCTCGAGACTTTATACAATGAGGTATTGCAGTGATTGTAAGGAGATGTGCACAATCTATCCTCCATTATTGCCCCCTCCGCTAGCGATGTCTCTTATCGATAAAAATAAAGGAAAAGAGAACTTTTATAAGACCCACTCTGTTTTCTGTCCCGATTTCAAGAAATTTGACTGCTCCGACCTTACTGACCTCTTTGCATTATGTATTTGCCATGGTCCGGTCAACGGTTGTTTATAATATTCATGCTGCATATGTCCGGTTAACTGTTGTTTTATAATGTTCATGCTGTATATGTATCTCTATCCGCCTTATAGCATAAATGCTTTACGGAAGATCTGCATGTACCTCGTTGAGCTCCAACTCACTATTTTCTATTTTTTTTTCCCTCCAGATGAAACTATAGAACTCGTGCCTGATGAGATGGAGTGACTAGAGCTCCGTCTAAATAATTCTAAGGACTAATAACCATATTTTGGAGTTACTCGGAAGAAATAGTTTTATTGTAATGATCTGGTCGAAATACATACATTTTTGTAATCAGACTTTTACGATTATGTATGCAAAAGAATGAGTTTTAGGGGTATGAATGTAAACGCTTTGGCAGGTTAATAGATTGGCTTCCATTACTTATTTTATGGATATCGTGTATCGGTCTTAGATGGTATCTCTGATCCTATGATCGGTAGGCATGACTGGCCCAAAATAGATCACTGACACCTTGGTGTTAGTCCCGGGAGGTCGCTGGCGGAATGCAAAAAAATTAGTTCCGTCACAATTGGTATCAGAGAGATGGGATACCTTAAGAATTGATCGATCGAAAATGCGGAAGCATAGATTTAAATCTTCGTACTGAATTTTCGTAAGAATAGGCCACGGTAACTTAGGCAACTAGCATCCTAAAGAAGCTTAGAACCTAGCCTAAGTTCAAATTTGATGAGCTAATGAAGATTTTCTTTTCTTGTGAATATAATATCGTGCCTGTCTTGATTTTAGGATGACCAGTGGATGAGGAAGAAGGAATTGTCGTAATACACTCTATGATCAAGAGGCTGCCTATATAGATTTATTGGAAAGAATGACCAACGTAGTAGAGTCTGTCGAGTATAAGCACATGGCTCTGGTCCCTACAACCGAGCCAGCTCCGGCCATCCTGGCTCTAACCACGTATAATTTGTTCACGGTGGAGCGAGCACTGGGCTTTTTGGGAAAACTCGATCCTGCAGAAGCTGATATATTGCTTAAGAGGATGAAGAAAATATTTGCAATAATTGGATGTACGGATCAAGAGAAGGTCACCTTCGTTGCGTATAAGTTAAGGGGAAAATAAACAGTTGGTGGGGCATGAGGAAGAGAGCGCTAGGAGTGCCCGATGAGATAATCACTTGGGATATATTCGAGCAAACTTTTCTAGAGAAATACTTTTCATCCAGTCTCCATGATCAAAAGGAGATGGAGTTCATGAGATTAAGGTAAGGGAGTATGTCGGTGACTGAGTACGATACTAAATTTACTGAGCTGTCTTGATTCTCGCCTTATTATGTAGAAGACGAATTAAGAAAGGCGAAGAAGTTTTAGCAAGAACTACGGGATGATATCTGGAAACACTGTCCATATTAAAGCTTGAGACGTATGCTGATATACTGGACAAGGCAGTCATTTACGAACAAGAGGTGGAGATAGAGAAATTCTACACGAAGAGGGCAGGTAATCGGGCAGGTGTCAGTGGCGGATCTACTGGCGGATCTTTTGGGTCGTCCGAGAAGACAAAGACGACTGATAAAGGAAAGGGTGTTACGCCGACTCAATCAATGGCTGTTTCAAGAACGTTGGCTGCACACTGCACCACCTATTAGATGATGCATCCGGGCCAGGCGTGCCGTCAGATGATGAGAGTTTATTTCAAATGTGGACAGTAGGACCACCTGATCAAGGATTGCCCAAGACTAGAGAGGAGAAAGCCTACTATTCCTACTAAGGCCTTTGCAGTGACTATCCAAGAATCGGAGGCATCTCCAAACATCGTGGAAGGTACTCTTTCTGTTTATGGAGTCCCTATCTCTATCTTATTCGACTCAGGATTTATCCACTCTTTTATTTCTCCACGATTTGTGTGCCTTATTGCTACTACCCCTCACATATTGGAATATAAATTGTTTGTGTGCACTCCTATTGAATTCCCTGTAATTACTAATGTAGTATATCCTGGATACGTAATAGAAGCAGATGAGTAATGTTTAATTGAGGATTTGGTGTTACTAGACATGGGAGGTTTTGACGTGATTCTGGGGATGGATTGGCTGGCTAAAAACCATACCACCATTGATTACTTTATGAAGAGGGTTTATTTAACATCTCTAGGATAGAGACCTTTTTCTTCTAAGGCATTAGAGAAAAGGAGATGTCGGTGTTGATCTCGGCCTTGTATGCCAAACATCTGGTGAGAAGTAGATATAAAACTTACTTGGCTTATGCCTGCACCACTGGGAGTCATAAGGTGCAGGCTAAGGACATTTTAATCGTCCGCAATTTTGAGGATGTATTTCCTGAAGAGTTGCCTGAATTGCCTCCGCATCAGGAGATTGAGTTTAAGATCTCTATCATTTCTGACGTCAGTCCAATTTTTAAGGCCCATTATAGAATGGCCCCTACTGAGTTAAAGGAGCTAAGATTATAATTATAAGAGCTGTTAGACAAGAATTTTATTAGGCTGAGTGTGTCTCCTTGGGAGCACCGATGTTATTTGTAAGGAAGAAAAACGGGTCGTTAGGCTTTGTGTTGATTACCGTGAATTAGACAAAATCATCATAAAAAAAAAAATCCTCTGCCGCGTATTGATGACTTGTTTGATTAGTTGCAAGAATCTTGGGTGTTCTCAAAGGTTGATTTAAGGCCTAGTTATCATCAGTTGAGGATTAAACCGGAGGATGTGGCCCAAACTACTTTCCAAACAAGATACGGCCACTATGAATTCCTTGTTATGCCCTTTGGGCTTACAAATGCCCCTGCTACCTTTATGGATCTGATGAATAGAGTATTTAGGCAGTAACTGGATAAATTTGTGGTGGTTTTTATTGCTAATATTATAATCTATTTAAAAAACTATGAGGAACATGAGACTCATCTAAGGATAATACTTTAAGTGCTCCGCGAGAAAAAGTTGTATGCTAAGTTGGGAAAATATGAATTCTGACTAGAGAAGGTGATATTCTTGGGACATGTAATTTTCAGTTGTGGTATTTCTATGGATCCAAAAAAAGTAGAGGCTGTTACTAATTGAAGTAGGCCGATTTCTGTAACCGATGTTAGAAGCTTTCTGGGCATGGCGTGCTACTACCGGCAATTTATGGAAAACCTTTTACAGATTGCTATGCCCCTGACTCGATTACTACAGAAGGAAGTTAAATTTGAATCGACTGAAGAGTGTGATCAGAGTTTTTGGAAGCTAAAGGATCGTCTAACTACTGCTCCAGTATTGGTAATTCCAGAAGGATTAGGAGGCTATGAGGTGTACTGTGACGCCTCTAAGGTAGGCTTGGGATGTGTATTGATGCAACATGGTAGAGTGGTAGCTTACAGGTCTAGACAACTGAATGTGCATGAAAAAAACTACCCTACTCATGATCTAGAGTTAGCAGCTGTGGTGTTTACCTTAAAAATTTGAAGGCATTACCTGTATGGTGAAACCATTTTTGTGTATTCTAATCAAAAAAGTCTAAAGTATCTGTTTTTCCAAAAGGAGCTTAACATGATACAGATGAGGTGACTTGATTTCTTAAAGGACTACAACTGTGAGATACGGTATAAGCCTGGAAAGGCTAATGTGGTTGTAGATGCATTAAGTCGACGGTCAGGAATTGTAGCTCAATTGCAAATCAAGCAAATGGAGTTATTAGACTATTTAAAGCAATGTAATGTCTGGATATATGCTAAGGGCAATAAGATGCTCCTGTCTTATCTTCAGATCCAACCTGATATTATTTGTGAAGTTAGGAAAAAGCAAGTTAATGATTCGTTCCTTGTAGAAATTGCAAGTGACTTGAGTAAGGAATCTTGAGTTGAATTCAGTATCCAAACGGACAGAGCATTAAGGTTTAGAGGCCGATTATGTATGCCATATGATAAGGAGTTAAAAGAAAAGATTCTAAAGGAAGTCCATCGATCTAGATATACCATCCACCCCAAAACAAATAAAATGTATCAAGACTTAAAGAAACCTTTTTGGTGGAGGAACATGAAGAGGGACATCATGGCCTATGTGAAAAAATGCCTCGTGTACTAGCAATTGAAGGTGGAAAGGAGAAAACCTTCTGGGTTACAGCCAATGCCGTTTCCGAATTGAAAATGGGAAGATATTGCTATGGATTTTGTATCAGGTCTGCTTAGGACTCCTAAAAATCACGATTCCGTTTGGGTTGTAGTTGACTGGCTGATAAAGTCAGCCCACTTCTTGGCAATCAAGACGACATATTCACATGATAAGCTGGCTTTACTGTATGTGAACGAAATCATGAGATTACATGGAATTCCTGCCTCCATTGTATCTGACAGGGATCCTCGTTTTGGCTCTAGGCTTTAAAAAAGTTTGCATAAAGAGTTATGGACTAAATTGAAATTTAGTACTGCTTATCACCCTCAGACGGACGGTCAGTCTAAGCGAACTATACAGATTCTTGAGGATATGTTAAGGGCTTCTGTATTAGAAATAAAAGACACTTGGGATACCAACCTGGCACTGGCAGAATTTACTTATAATAATAGTTATTAGGCTAGTATCGGCATAGCGCTTTTTGAGACTCTATACGGAAGGAAATGTAGGTCACCGATTCACTGGGAAGAAACCAAAGATAGATGAATTTTGGGTCCGAAGATCGTAAAGGAAACGGCTGAGAAAATAAAACCGATCCATAATAATTTGAGGATCGTTCAAAGCAGACAGAAAATCTATGTGGATAAAAGGAGGACAAAATTGAACTTTGAGATAGGAGATTTTATTTTTCTGAAAGTCTTACCATCTAATGGAACATTACTGTTTAGAGTGAAAGGTAAACTCAAGCCGCGATTTATTGACCCTTTCGAGATTCTGAAAAGGATCGGAAAAGTAGCTTATAGACTAGCACTACCGCCAAGTCCAACTGAAATGCATGTTGTGTTCCATGTATCCATGCTCCGAAAGTATGTTTATAATCCTACACACATAATTGAATTCGAACCCTTGGAAATTGACAAGGATTTATCCTACGACAAGGAGCCACTGCAAATTCTCGACCGAAAGGAGCAATTGTTACGTACAAGAACGGTTCCTCTAGTGAAGGTGCTCTGGAGAAAGCACTCAATTAAGGAAGCCACCTAGGAACGAGAAGAAGAAATCTGGAGCAAGAATCCCCATTTATTCGATTAAGGTATGTAACTTCATTTAAATTTCAAGGACGAAATTTCCTTAAGTATGGGAGAATTGTGAGATTCCAAAATCAAAATTTAAAAATAAAATATTGGTACTTAAAAACTAGAATGTTTTGATTTCGATTTAAACCGAAGTGGCCTTATACTACTGGAAGATCGGAGTTAATGGTGATCAAAATGTTGACCGGTGTCATGATATTGATCAGCGTCAAAATGATGACCAACGTCGAGATATTGACCATCATCAAAATATTGACTGTTGTCAAAACATTGACCGACGTCAAGATGTTGACCCGAAGGTTGACCGAGGGGTTAACCGGATTTTAGACATATTGACCAACCTTGAATAAGAGAAAAAAAGCGTTGACCGGCTTTGAGTAAAAATCGGCCGAGTTAGAGTAAGAAGCGTTGACCGAAAAAATTGACCAATAGAAAAGTTGACCGACTTTGAAGAAAATGTTGACCAGTTAGAATTGACTGCCGAATTCAGAAGACAATGGCCAACTTTGTTATTAGATCCCAACTAAATCCCAATCTAATCAGAGTAAGTGAACTATCGCATTGACCTTCTAGATAAAAGTACCAAGTAGGTAACTTATCCCACTCACCTCCACCTAACCCCTGAAGAGAAGTAGATAACCCACCTTACTTACTCCACCTAATCCCTTCTCTTTATATACTGAGCTCCAATTGAGGGACGGGTGTGGAATTCCCTGACGAGAAAGGTGGGTAAGGAGTAAAGAAAGAAAATTTTCAAGTTAGTCGAAGTGGGCGGTCAACAATCAGGCAAGTGTACTCCCGTTTTCAATCTTAAATTGCAATAATACAAATGTACCTTTCCTTTTTAAACTCAGATTTCACTTCTGTTTTCAAATCCTGACTTTAAGAAAATTGCAAGTATTCTCTTCAGATTTGAATGTTTCAGCACATAGTATATTAGACTTGGCGTTTTAATTACTGTTTGATAAGCTGAATCCCTGACGTCTTGCTTACTATACAATTGAATTGGAAATATGATTTTGATTTCATGGTTAATTTATGCCTTCTGCTTTCTGCTTTCCGTTTTCTGCCCAACTTATGATTGAACTTGAATTGTATAAGAATGAAAAAGTTGAATCATAACGTTATAATTATTGACCAAAATGAGATTTATGGATTTAAAACCGGTTTCATATCAACTGAAAGCCTTTATACCTGATCGGAATAAGAAAAACGAATTTGAAATCGGCTTTGAAAAATAATAACCGAAAGTTTTGTGCCCATCCGGAATGTGAACTAAAGGAAAATTAAACCAACCTTATGACAAGTTAAATAAGATCGAACTTTAACACTGGAAGATAAAGTTTTCTGGTATGTTTTAGAACATTATGGTGGTAATCGAGGATAACGAAAGGAAGCCATCATCGGGGTTTTATACAAGGAGGAAATGAGAGCCGTCATTGGGGCTTTGTACAAGGAGGAAGTGAGAGCCGTCTTCGGGGCTTTGTACAAGGAGATATTGCTGTGATTGTGAGGAGATGTGCACAATCTATCCTCGATTATTGCCCCCTCCGCTAGCAACGTTCCTTATCGATAAAAATAAAGAAAAAGAGAAATTTTATAAGACCGACTCTATTTTCTGTCCCGATTTCAAGAAATTTGACTGCTCCGGCCTCACTAACCCCTTTGCATTATGTATTTGCCATGATTCGGTCAACTGTTGTTTATAATATTCATGCTACATATGTCCGATTAATTGTTGTTTTATTATGTTCATGCTACATATGTATCTCTATCGGTTTTACAGCATAAACGCTTTGCGAAAGATCTGCCTGTACCTTATTGAGTTCCAACTCACTGTTTTCTGCTTTTTTCCCTCCAGATGAAACTATAGAACTCGTGCCTGATGAGATGGAGTGACTAGAGCTCCGTTTAAATAATTCTAAGGACTAGGAAGCATATTTTGGAGTTACTTGGAAGAAATAGTTTTATTGTAATGATCCGGTCGAAATACATACATTTTTGTAATCAGACTTTTACGTTTATGTATGCAAAAAAATGAGTTTTATGGGCATGAATGTAAACATTTTGGCAGGTTAATAGATTAGCTTTCGTTACTTATTTTATGGATATCGTGTATGGGTCATAGATGGCATCTGTGATCCTATTATCGGTAGGCATGACCAGCCCGAAACAAATCACCGACACCTTGGTGTTAGTCCCTGGAGGTCATTGGCGGAATACAAAAAAAAATTCGTTTTGTCACACGATCTCCATGTCCCTATCAGAGATCACCTGGTATCTCTGCCTAAGCGCCTTAGTGATTGCGCCGGTGACTTTATCAACCTACACACAAAAAAAAAGAGAAGTTAGAAAAGGCAAATTTAAAGATAAGGCAAGCAACAGAATTTATATTGCCCAAATTCTTCGTGTTAACCTGTCTAGTCTAGCTCCCAGACTCGGCGCTAAAGGCGGTGAGCAAGGAATAGGGCTCTCGTGGACAGGGCTAGCGGCGACCTCTACTAATAGCTCCTCTAACGGTTCCTCCAAAATATCCTCCATCCTGGCTGTCTCCTCGAGAACAGTGAGAGGCTCCAAAATCGACGCCTACTACTCAGTCGACAGTTCCACAGCAGGTGATCCAACGGACTGCTCCTGAGGCCCAAGCGCTTCAATAGATGGATTCAGAGTCAACTTCGCTAGCGCAGGCTACGCGAGAACAACATTTCCGCTCACCTTGGCATTCAACCTGATGTCATAGGCCTCTAAAGCCAACTTCGCTTCAATCTTGGAAGCGGTGCCTACAGCTACAAAGCTCCTAGCGGAGAGATAGTCTAGCCCAGAGGATGAAGAAGAAGGCGCCACCGAGGTCGCCCTCTTTTGCCTTGGACTGGGAGGACTAGTATCAGACGGGCGAGGACATATGATAAAGCCATTTTCCTCTTCTTCCCCTGCAAGACCTCTGGCAGTGGGACCTTAAATTTCTGGACGGGAGAGGGAGGCCCCCACTTGGCCTTTCGGACCTCAACACAGGAGACCAAGTGGTCTCTCCGAAAAGCCCTAAGGTTATCGATGATGAGTTTGACCAACCAAGATAGGGACGACGTCTCAACCTCAAAAAGCATCCCCGTATACTCATCAGGCACCTGGCCCCACTCCCTGGGTAACGGCCACGACTCACCCTCGCTAACGAAGAAGAACCGATTTTTTCAATTCTTTAGAGAGTCATATATAACGGTACTTATCTTAAAACTGCCGCGTGGGGATAGAAAAATCCACTATACTCCCTAGTTAAACTTGAAGAGCCGTCTAACCATCGACATTGTCAACAGCCTCGAGTGTTGACGGAGGAATATGCAGCAGGAACATAGATATCTAATGGTGTTGGCGTGAAACTGAGCAATTGGGACCCGAACCGCCTGAAAAATTGATATTAACTTGTCAGGAATTGAAAGATGAAGCCCACTCCTCAAATGGGCTTCGTATACGGTCACAAAGCCCGTAGGTGATAGAAAAGCCCTGTTGTCCTTCCCAGGAACACGGAAGGCAATCCCCTGTGGGATATTGTATTCCACGTACAATACCTTCATGTCATTTTCTCTCAGGACAGAGGCGATTTCGGCGACAGAGTCCATGGTCAGAAAATCAACTAGGGTTTTTATTTTCTACGGGTTAAGGAAGACGAAGAAACAAAGGAAGGCGTAGGAAAATTCAAAGTGAAACGAATGGGCGATTTAAAGGATAATGCGAACACAAAACTGCCTCGAAAATATGCAGCATCATTACTGCCATGTGTCGCTTCCCAAAAAGGAACCGTCGAATGAAATCCTCCGGCTCATTAAATACCAGGATCCTGAACATACCGTATGAAAATACGTGGCACACTTTTTCTGACAGGACAACTAATGGCCAATGCTTCCTTCTCTAAGTTGTCCGAAAATTTTTCAAAAACGATCAACAAATCCAGTCAACATTTTGAAAAAACTTGAGGCTCCTCTTCAGACGGGCAACGACTCCGTCACCATTAGCAAAAGACAAATACATCCCATCATGAACATGCCGGAGGTCAAAATCCGGACCACCGGCATAGGGGGCTAGTGATGGGTAGGCCCATAGCAGGCAGACCCAATAAGAAAAACGGCCCAAAATCTAGAAAAGCCTAAATGCGTGTTTAGACAGTCAACGCTAGCGTTAACCGTATAGAGCGTCAATTAGGCGGCCAACGCGCTCCCTCAAGACTGTCAATATTTCTGTTGACCGGAAGCATTGTAGCAGCAAGCCACAAAAAGATAAAACCTAATATGGGCCAGATCCGATTTGACGGACGTTTCCGTATACGACAAGCAACGGTCCCTTTCTCTGATTTCACGCTTTCCTTAAAGCCAATCTCCTCTAAAAAAAGGTATCAACAGATTCGATATCCTTCCTATAAGGAAGGCACCACATTCTCTCTTCCTACCTACAATGGACTTTAACGGTAACAAAAGCACAGAAGGAAAGCAAATAATTTGGAGAGACGTTACCTGCTCAGAAAGGAAACGATCCTAGCAGAATGTACCAGTCAAGCTTTCTTGCTTCAGGAAGGCCGCCCAATACGATAAATGGATTGCGCCTTCTTGGCCAAGGAAAGTCACCATCTCCACCGTCTATATAACCCCACAAAGTCTCCACTCTGGGGGATACAAATATAGAGACGAATAAAAGACAACACAGTACTACCACGGAGAAATCTTTGAGCATACTAACGCTCATCCCTAAGCAAGCAAACGCTTACTACGATAATCCCACTCCAAGCCTTTAGATTCCAGATACTTCACCCACTCCCCGAGATACATCCTTTTAAACTTCCACGTTTTCAAGATATAGCTTCCCACTTGTTCTCCCCAAACATTGAGCTGGAAAATTATAATCTCGACGAGTTATAGGAACGTCTCTTATATCTAAAGGCAAATACTCCCACCAATCTCAATCTCGGTTTCTATCTCAACTTATATTTTTATTTACCTTCTTGTAATTCGAAAGCTTATTGCTAACTTGAGCGTCGGAATGTTTTCGATGGGACAATATCCCACCGACACCTAATCTCTTGGTTGTTATAGTGGTGTGTAGGGTCCGAACTCGGTGAACGTAGTCGGATCCAAACGATTAAATGAATCCGAATCTGTTCGAAGTCGGATAAGGTACGCATCAATATGGGTTAAGTTTTTTTTTCTAAGACTTATTTAAGTTAATTTTATCTTGAGCTTGAAAAAATTGATTAATTTTACTAATTGAAAATTTTCGGTTAAAATAGTCTACACCATCCTATGGTGGTGCTGAAAAATAGGGATTTCGTTGTTCTTTAATTAGGATTTATTACATATTACCCCAAATTTCATCCGCAAATGCCTTTTGTTTTAGAATTTATAAATTAAGTATATATTCATGAAATTAT
>JAODPA010099972.1:0-17531 GCA_025585075.1 Nepenthes mirabilis
AATTATAATTAAATTAAAGAAGTAGGGTTCCTGAGTCTACCCGGATCAGCATACATTGATTTTAAAAAACATTAGAAACGATTTTTTGTTTTTTAAATAAAACAAAAAATCGTGGGGTCGCACGGTTACTCTCTCTGTCTTCCTGAAATGGAATAAAACCCGAAATATGCTGTCGCAGAAACCAAGGATATTCGCAAACGGAAGTTTCGAATATTCTTTGTTCATAGAAGCTGTTATATATCTCAGGCTCTGGGTTCGGTTCTCTTCTCTTCCCTCCCGACTTTTCCGATTGATTTGCAAAAAAGAAATCATCCATTTTCTGAACACGTTGAATACATTACTTGGTCGAGTGGAAAATTTGTCGCCGGGAGATGAAGTTCGGGAAGAGTCTGAGCAATCAGATCGAGGAGACGTTGCCAGAATGGAGAGACAAGTTCTTGTCGTATAAGGAGTTGAAGAAGCGGTTGAAGCTGATTGATGCGAAGGTCGTCGAGAATAATGACCGGCAGAGCAAGCGGCAGAGGCTTACTGTCTCCGGCGGCGGTGATTGTGCGGACGGCGTCGTGGGGGATGACATGTCTAAGGAGGAAGTTGATTTT
This sequence comes from Nepenthes mirabilis, assembly GCA_025585075.1. Lineage (NCBI taxonomy): Eukaryota > Viridiplantae > Streptophyta > Magnoliopsida > Caryophyllales > Nepenthaceae > Nepenthes > Nepenthes mirabilis. The sequence goes on from JAODPA010099972.1 coordinate 600, forward strand.
ATTAAATTGTTGGAGGTTGAGCTCGAGAAATTCAATGCGTTCTTCGTTGAGAAGGAGGAAGAATATGTCATCAGATTGAAGGTATGATAATCATTCTCTGAACTTGCGATTGTGTTTCGGGGAAGTTGTGATGAGTTAATTCGTGATTAGGTTGAATTTAGCGTCAAAATGAATGAGAACAGAATGAAGCGTATCTTTACATGTCGATCTCGAAGACGACCGTTTAATTGTTTCAATTCATACACCATCTTGCTAGTTATTTAGCTTAATTTCTGTGAGATCTGTTGCTATTCGTTCTAACCTGTGCCCCTTTGGCTATTCTTTCGCCTTTGATGCTAAATCAATTCTCTCTCTCTCTCTCTCTCAGCGAGTCTTCTGGATTGCTGTTTTGCTTCCTGATAAACTTTGAGGAGCATGTTTTCCTGTTTATGGACCGTGAGACCATTTTGCTGTTGATTTCTTTCTGGCTATTGTTGGGGGTAACCAGGCTTTCGGACAGAATGTTTCTGAGCGCAATGATCGAGAGGACAAATCACTCGGACAAAGGGATAGCGCTCGAACGGACAGCCAATAAGGAAAGAGAAATACATCAGATTTAACGTGAAAACCCTTCTGGAACCGAAGGGAAAAACCACGGGAGCAGAGACAACAGCAAATCCACTATGTGAAATAGGTTACAAACCTCCAAGAGGGAGTATCCGCTACACACCCAAGAAGTTAAAGAGGAAAACACTCCTGAGCAAACCGAGAAAAGCACTCTCTTTTCTCTTCACTCTATTTTTCTCTTTCTCCCTTCTCTCACCGGTGNCATGTAATAAATATTCAAAGGGGACAAAATAGGGTGATATGCATGTATATTTAAACGATAATCAAAAGAAAAATTAAAAAAATTAATAATAGATTAAAGAATTAGATTAAATGTACTTGTGTTAAACAGAATATTTATCCAATCTAATACGATATAGCTTCAAAACAAACTTCCTTTACGTTCTCTCTCCTCTTCTCTCTCTTCTCTTTCTCTCCCATCACTCGAGAAATCAATAGAAAATGCCTCAGAAATTTGTAAAATTTCTAATATAGATAGACCTGTGCATGCGAGCTAGTTATGCGTTCATCAGGTGCAAGGACCAAATACATGCACGCATGAGCACACCTAAGCCATGTACAAGCGCCACCCACATTGCTAGCCCATGCATAAGTACAACTCTTCCACGCACGAGCGCTCCTCTCCCATGCACGAGCGCCACCTATTTTGCGTGCGTGGGCATTGTACGAGTGTGCATTGAGTGCTGACTCTCATACCTCAAATAATGGATTCTAATTCCAAAATACAATTATTATCAATATTTACCCAAAACACAATGATTCTAATGTAATAAATATGAATCTAGGGATCAGGTGTTACACATATACCCAACACCTACATTATAAGTTGCGAGTTCTAGTTGTATGCAATCCAAATCACTGTTCTAGTGCAAAAGAAATGGGGAATCTGAGTTGACAATTATTTTTGTGTTTTGGGGTTCAGGAATTGCGAGACAGAGTGCCAGAGGCGAAGGATCTTGAGGAGGAGATGTTGAAGATTAGAAAGGAGATCGTGGATTTCCATGGGGAGATGGTATTATTGGAAAATTACAGTGCCCTTAACTACACAGGTAGAGTGCTGAATTTCATTTAGTATTTCATTTCAATAGTAGAACTATTTTGTTGATCGTAAATATTTCTGAAATACCTCTAACAGAGGGACGCACAGTTTTGAATGAACTTATTGTTTGCTCCCTTTGGCTAGGAGTAGTAAGGCTGCCTCGAGTGCTGTTTCAACACTTAGTTTAGTCAAATGAATTTGAAATTAAATAAAGAGAATAAGGCGAAAGCAAACTAGCGAGAAGTGGATATTGTCAAGTACCATGTTTTCTCTTTATCTTTCATATGGCCGTTTTAGAGGGACGGTCTTTCCATATTTGGAGCTCCCTTATTGTTCTAACAGCAAAATTTGGAAACTTTTCATTTTATATCACCTAATTCTAAAATTTAATGAAAGATTGAAAATTGGAAGAATCATAACATGTCTTGGTCAACATTTTTCGCTATCTTAGTTTTGGGTATGACATTTTGAGAAATTTTGTAGATTGGCTTTTAACAATACGAACTAAAATGTTTTAAAACACTAATAATGAGTATAAAAAACGAACAGGGTGTGGATTTGAGGTGTTGTGGTCGACTAAATATTTTGACTGCAGTGATACTAAATTTACAACTTATTTATAATTTATAATTTAATTATCTTTTAAAAAATGTTTATCACAAATATAATTTTTCATCTCTCGTTATCTCTTATGTTCATCTCTAATTTGCAATTAATAAGATTCTTTGAAAAGAAGTACGTAGCTGTAAATGTTTCAATACATTATTGCTAAATTTCTAAGCTGAAAGACCCCCACTCCAAAAGGGAAGGGCCTGGCTAAATTGATAGATCGGAGGATGGGCTATCAATCTCTCGGTTACCTAGATCAGCCCTAAACAATCAAAAAGGAGAATACGGGTCTCATGAATCATTTTGAGCAAAGAGCTGTAATTTCTCAAAGAGAACTTTTGAGGAAGGTTTCGGTGCACTTGCTATAGGGAAAAAAATGGAACTGTTTTCAGGTTAATTAGTTTACTAGTTCGGTTGTGTGTGCAATTAATTCCCTTTGAGGTCATTGTTTGATTATTCAAGGTAACAGAGTCCTGACCATTTAGAGACAAAAATATATTAAAACATGCTCCCAATAAAGAAAACCCAAGAACAATATTCTTCTCTAATTTAAAATTTGCTCACATCTCCAAGGAATTGAAGAACATATCCAAAGAAATTCTGGTTGTGAGTCAGAACAGTTTAGGGATTCTGAAGAGTTATAGTGGCTAAATCTATTGCAAGTAGACTTTGAAGAATGAATGAAATCTTAAACTAAGGATATTAAGTGCAGAATCATTTCCAATAAACAAAAAAGGATATTCATTTGTTAATCAAGAAAGGCGGTACTCGTCTTTGTGTTTGATTTATCATTTCTTGCTTCAAATAATTGCAGCTTCTTAAAATCTTCATGTCCAACTTTTATCTGTATGGGGCTTTTTGTTTGGTGCTTAATTAAATTATATCAGCTACAGATCAACCGATATATCTGACATGACCAATATTTCTTCCAAATATAATTTTTTCTACTTTGCAAAGAATTTTTGTGTTTATTACGTCCAATACAGTTAATACTAATATAGTTACAATTGATTTTTATACTCATATATGTTTTGTGTATCGATAATTCTAAAATGACGTGCATCACAGGATTGGTGAAGATTTTGAAGAAGTATGACAAAAGAACCGGCGCCCTTATTCGGCTGCCCTTCATCCAAAGGGTTCTCCAGCAGCCCTTCTTCACCACAGACATGCTTTACAAGCTTGTCAAGGAATGTGAGAGAATGCTCGACGTTGTCTTCCCCACTGTTGAGCCATCGACAGCCACTGGGCCAGCTACGACCAGCTGCACCCGTAGTGACAATAACGACCTTCTCAACGGACCCAATGAACTTACTGATATTGAATACATGGAGAGCTTGTATATGAAGAGCACGGTTTCAGCGTTGAAGGCATTGATGGAGATCCGGAGTGGTAGCTCTACGGTTAGTATGTTTTCGTTGCCTCCGTTGCAACGCCCTGGACCCGAAGAGACATGGAAGAAGGTAACTGTACCTGAACAAGTAGCGAAGTAGTAGTTGTCGATTTAGCCGTTTACCAAGTATGCATGTTTTGATTGGTACTAAAAAATCTAATGCAAACAGAAACTTTAGATTTGATTACGGATTTTAGACTACTTATGTTAAATTCTCTTCAAGTTGATTTTCTCCTTCATCTCTCTTCTTCTCACTATTTTTCTCTTCTTCTATATTTATCTTCTATCAAAATTTAGTAAAAAAAAATAAGCTGAAATTATCTAAAGAGTCTATTTATAATAAACTGATACACGTACATTGGTTAAACATGACTTAAACAGAGAGAAAATTTAACCTATGCACTGTGCTTGAGGTACGCATAATGGGCACTTGACTTGTTTAGACTAAAATATCAACGTTTAAAAGGTCTGCGTTAAGCTTTAACATTATGTTCTAAACAAGTCAAATGCCAATTATGCATACATTAAGCGCAAGTATTTTATTTAAAAAAAACTTACGAATGACACAATCACATATTAAATGTCATTTAAATTTAACCCACTTCGATCTAACACTTAATTTTTAATATAAATCTATAATTAACCTCAAAATTTTAATAATTTACTTAAATTTAATATTATTGGTGACAACACCTAAATTTAGATTCTTCTAAAATTGTTAAGATTGGGACAGTTATTAACCGATTCTTCAACTCTTGACAGCTTCTTTCATCATATTCATTCCAATAAAACTCTTATCTTCTTTTGTGTTAGGCAGTCAATGGCATTGTATTATTTGAAAATTTTTTCATAAATCTTTTATAGTAACAGACTAACATAAAAAAACTTTACACTTTGGTTAAGTTGTTGGTGAGTTCCAACTAGTCACTACTTTAATCTTTTTTGAATCAATCGAAGTACCTTCTTTAGAAATTAAGTGACCTAGAGAAATCACTTTCTTGAACCAAAATTTATATTTTTTTATATAGTTGTATATAGATTATTAAAAGTTGAATAAGATAATTATCAAAAAAAAGTACTTTTGTTAAAAATAGATAATTTATTTAATCAATTGTAAGAAGTCAAAGTATTCTTAAAGATTGATTTTTGATTAGAGTATCATTAACTAAGGATTAAGAATGAGGATACAGAGAAAACAACTTTCTAAATGAGATACGACGATTATGAATTTTTTGTAATAATTTTTGGATTAATTAATGCCCTTATGACATTTATCGGTTGGACGAATTAGATATTATAACCCTATTTAAATAAATTTTATGATCCTTATAGATGAAATATTAATATATTCAAAGAGTTATGAAAATTATGAAATTCATTTGAGGATCATCCTGTAAATACTTAGGGACCATCTTTCTTCATAAACAAAATTGATGCACTTTAAAGTGACACAGTTGATCAAATAAAGCTCTTTTTTAGTAACTCTTGTAACTGCTTTTTTAATTTCTTTACTTTCAAAAGTGCCGTTTTATACGAAACTTTAAAAATTGGCACGATATTGATATTATCTCTACTTTAAACTCAGGTTCCCTATTTGGTGACAACATAGGTAAATTTTCTAAAAATATATCATCAAATTTACTTATTATAAGAATCTCTTTTGTTAGCACATTATGACTTTCAATAGTGGTAATATAGACTAAGTAAATTTGACACCCACTGTTCATCAATTAGCATACATGAAGGGTAGAAATCATATAAGTTGATTAATTTTTTTCAAAATACAAATGTTTAGGACTTGAAATTAAAAAATATACCTTCTTGTGGAAACAGTCTGCATTATTATAATAATATGTTAACCAATCAATGTCTAAAATTATATTAAACTCGTGTATGTTTAATAAAATTAAATACATAGGATAAATTGACACAACACTCAATTTTTATTAAAATTAAAACTCTAAATATGATTTTTGCTTCAATAATCTAATCACTTACAATATCAAACTTAAAATATTCTCCAAGTATAGAAAAATAGTGATTATAAAAACTAAGCAAGAAAAAATAAAAATAATAAAGCCTAAGTTCCGGGAAAATAGAAAGCACCAAAGCCTTAACATGAGAAAATTATGAAAATTAAAGCAATTTTTTGTTGGTTTAGAAGACACCAACTTCCGAAGCACATCCATGGGTTAAGACTCTGAACATGTATCCAAGACAATTCATTTACATAATATTAATTATGTAAATTTGGTTCAAGACTCTAAACATGTAGCCACCTTGAAGTAAACAAAATTTAATTAATAGTGATGCATCCTTGGATCTCAACTTCGAACAGATTCGGGTTGGTCTGCTTGACTGGTTCCGGCTCTGTTCACCGAGTTGGGATCCTGCACACCACTAAACAAATAGGATGTTAGTGTGTCGGCGAAAAGTTGTCTCACAGAAAATATTTCGACGTTCAAATCAGTAAGAAACCTTTCAAAATCTAGGAAGGTACTGAGAACTAAAATTGAGAGGGTAAAAGAGAATGTGTGGGAAGGGAGTGTTTGGATGTCTAGATGAAAGAGAGGCTTGACTATCTCTTGAACCTGGGATGGTGGAAAGGCAGTAAACGGCTGTAGGGAGCACGTTTATATGCCTTTGGATCTCTGAGTGTCAGCAGAGAGTACCTGGGTATCAGAGAGCGTTAGGTTTCTGTGAGAGAGAGGTTGAAAGCGTAGTAGCCCGTCTCAATGAAAGCGTAAAATGAGAGCATATCAGAAAGCCTATCAGAAAGCATACCCAGGAATGAAAACCTTAGGGCTTATTTGAAGGGCGATCTTCCCTGGTTGGAAGGCGTGATCCCTATGCCATTTTAGGCGGCCTTCCTTCTGCAAGAAGGCGCAAGTTGCCTAACTTGTTGAGATTGCTTCCTTTCCTGCAGTTAGCGGCTTTCCAAACTGCTCACCTTTCTTTCATGCACTTTACCGTTGGAAAGCTTCAGTTGGCAGGAAATTGAAAAAATTTGGTGCCTTCCATATGGGAAGAGCGCTGATTTTGTCCATATCCTTTTTGGGTGTTTGCTGAATTTATGGAAGACACAAGTTAGGAAAAGAACTGTTACTAATCGCCGGCTAGATCGTGGGCCCAAGTAAGCCAAGCCCGTAGAAGCCTTCTTATTTTTGGGCCTGTTGCTCAATGATTCCGGTTAACGTTTGAGTTGACCGTCCTGAGCGTGAGTTAGCCACCCGCTTATACCTTAATCGGTCAGCGCTGGCATTGACCATCGGGCACGTGTTTGGGCCTTTTAGGATTTGGTCCTTCACTTCTTGTTGGGCCAACGTTGGAGTTGGCCGTCCAACAGGCTATTTAAGCCTTCTTTGACTATTGGGCCAACCCAATTACAGCATACCCATCACTAGCCCCCCATACCGGTGGCCAGAATTCTGGCCTTTGGCATGTTCATGATGGGATGCTCCTCACTGTCCTTTGTTGCTTGAAAATTCCAGAGAATTCCACGAAAGGGTGAAGCATTGACCGAATCTGTTGACCGTCCTGGTCAGATTCTTGGGAAGAAAAGTTGACCGGATCTATTGACCGTCTTTGGTCAGATCCGGAGAACTCTGTATGAGCCCTGAGTGACACGTGGCTATTAGCCCACCTGTCAGGCTAAAAGTGGACACGTGTCTTCACCTGATGAAATCACGATCCCAGCTATTAATACGTCAGAAGATTTGTTTCAAAAAGGAGCCCGTTGGGAAGTAACACGCGGCAGCATGACAGCGTGCCTTCTCTAGGAGGTTTAAGGAGTTTCACACTTTGCCGTTTAAGTTTCCCTCCTTATACTTAAAATTTTTCACGCCTTCTGCTTTACTTCTTCGTCTTCTTGCTTTCATTCCAGAGAGAAAAAGAAAACCCTAACCCCTATGCAAATATGGCTTCGACCTCCGTTGCTGATATTCCTTCTGTTTTTTGAGAGAACAACATTAAAGAGCTGTGCATCGAATTTAACATCCCCAAAGACATCGCGTGGAGGGTTCCGGATAAGGACGACAGGGCCTTCTCTCCACCGGCGGGACACGTGACGGTGTGTGAGGCCCACCTGAGGAGTGGCCTCCGTTTTTCTCTTCCAGACGACTTACAATCGATCCTCCAGACTCTGCGGGTTCCTGTCGCCCAGTTTTATGCCAATACTGTATGAAATATTTGCACTTTCTGTATCTTTCTCCGTAAGCATTCTTGGCGGCTAACGATTTCGATAGTGAAGGGGATGTTTAAGATGAACCAGAAAGGAGAGTTGATCTCCCTGATTCCACGTAGTGGCCTGAAGGTCAACACGGCCATCTACGACTCACTCAAGAACTAGAAGAACTAGTTCTTCTTCGTGAGTGTGACTGAGACCTGACCCCTAGCAAATGATTAGGGTTAGGTGCTAGATGTTTATATGAGGACGCCGTCTGTGGTGGAGACGACGTCCTTGGAGTGGTTGACCAAACTGGTCAAAGTCCATTTCTCTGACTTCAAGCGAGATTTCTTGGTCTCTAGGGTAGAGACCAAGAAGGTAAATTGGGGACCGCCTTTCCCTGTTCAAAAGCTTAGGGCACCGCCGCTAGCGGTCATGATGCAGCCCGAGAACTCCAGGGGTCTGATCATCTATCCCCGCTCGATTAATGATGACTTCATCGGCCCTAGGCCCAAGAGGATGACTGTAGAGACACCCTCCTCATCATCTTCGGGGTCAGACTACATCACTGTCGGGATTTGCAACGGTCCTGGTAGTGCCACCGGGAAGGAGAAGACGTTCGAGGACATGCCGAAAGCTGAGGCCAGAGGCGTTATACTAGCGCAGCCTGTGCCACGGGTTTTTCCTCAGTCTGTGCCGGAGGAGATACCGCCTGTGTCTATCGACGAGCCACCAACGGGGTCGCAGGAGCCATTGGTTGGCTCCCCGATTATGCAGCAATCGGCGGATTCGCCGGTGATTGATCTGGAGCCTCCTGCTGCTCAGGAGGAGCCCGCCGCCATGGATGATATCGATGAAGGGTTCCTGGATGACATCCTGGAGGAGGCCGCTACTAGCCCTGCTCGCAAGGGTTCTGCCTCTATCCCACTAGCCACGGAGCCAGACTTGGTGGCCAGGCTAGATAGGCCCGCACGGAGGATCTGGTGGATATAATTTTTTATGATGCTTTCTGCCTAACTTCTCCTTTAAAATTTTTGATTTGTTTCATTCTTTGGTGCAGAAGGAGAAGGTGTTGGCTGCCGTGACAAGGGTGATCGATCAGAGGGACTGTGTGATCTTCGATAGGGAGGCGGAGATTGCCTCACTTGACGCGAAGCTGGCGGCGTCGGTGGCAAAGCATAGGTTGGATGCTGTCGCATTGCAGGCCGTTCTGGTTGACACAGAGGCCGAGAACGCAAGCCTAAAGGAGGAGAATGCCCGCCTAGGAGAGGAGAATGAGAGGATCAATAAGTGCTTCAACCATCTCGCCAAGCATACGTCAGCCTTGGAGAACCAAATGAGTATCTGGATACGCCCTCACGAGGTCGAGCAGATGATGCTGTCACGGTTGTAGGATGGGTTAATATATGTCGGCGTATCGTGCAGATTATTGATCCTAACTTCCCGGGGGACCTACTTAACATGTGAAATATGCCCGCCCAGAATTGTGAGAGTCTTGTGAGGCAGCCATGGGATGGTCAGGGGCTGCCGCCGCCGCCGCCTCCTTGATTTTTGATGTTCCCTTGTTGTATAATGTACAATGTAAATATACTTAAAAGCAATAAAACGGGCGTTCTTCCAATTTGTGTGTCTACTTCCTTTTATTGCTTTTAATTTATATTCGTAGTTGTACTTGGGCGGCCAACTAGGTTGGCCGGCTGCCTGCCAACTGAGTTTATAGCGTTATTGTAGGTGTGGTGTCCTTAGTTATTTTGTAGGCGGCTGTGTACGTGCTAGCTGGCCTAGTGGTAGTGGCTTGTGAGTAAAGCTCGGTGGTGTTGCCCAAGTGTTGACTTAAGCGGCCAGCATTGGAGAAAAACTTTCTCCCTTCGACCATCGTTGACTGATCATGCTATCTCATCGTGAAGAAGGTCGTTGCGTACGCTGCACTAGCCCCCTAAGATTTTGATCACTAACGGGCCACTTGGATGACCAAAGTTTAGATTCGACCACCTATGGGCCGCCTGGATGACTAGGGTTTAATACGATAGCTAATGGGCTACTCGGATGACCGAAGTTCATACTAGACTGTTTATGAGCCACCTAGATGATCAGGGTTTAAGTACGACCGCTAATGGGCCGCTCGGATGATCGAGGTTTATATTCGGCCACTTATGGGCCATCTGGATGACCAGAGTTTAATAACGAGAAGGTGAAGACCCTCCCAACTTAGAGGCAGTCTAGGTCGGGTAAACTTGCAAGGCAAACACATATATATATATATATGCGCACAGAAAAGAGAAGGCAATATGCTAAGGAAACACTTATTTTGACAAATTGAAACAAGCAGACGAATACGTATACACAATAATGCAAGTACATACCTGGGTCCCTTATTGGAAGTAGCGTTTGAGGTGGATCGTGTTTCACGTTCATGGGACCAACTTTTCATCCTAGTTTTGGAGTTTGTACGCTCTATTTCGCAGAACAGCAGATATTAGGAAAGGCCCTTCCCAATTAGGGGAGAGCTTGTTGCGGCTGGCCAGTTTGCCTGTGGCCTCGACGCATCGTAGGACCAAGTCTCCAACATCGAATTATCACGCAGTTACCTTTTTATTGTAGTATCGAACAATTCAATGTTGGTAGACCGCTGTCCGTATTATGGCGGCGTCGTGAGCTTCCTCCAACAAGTTTAGGTGTTCTCTGATTTTCTAGGAGTTGTCCCGTGGGTCAAACGATTCCACTCTAAGATTTGAAAGTCTGATTTGGATTGGAATTACCGCTTCAGTCCCATAGTAGAGACTGAAGGGTGTCTAGTACGTTGGTTCTTTTGGGGTTATCCGGTAAGATTAGAGAATTGAGGGGAGCTCGCCTACCCAGGAGCCCCCTACGTTTTCCAGTTTGGTCTTTAACCCGTGGAGTAGTATTCGGTCGTGACCTCTACCTGTCCATTCGTTTGGGGGTATGCCATCGAAGTGTGGACCAACTTGATACCAAGGCTGGCGTAATACTTGGTGAAGTGTTTCCCCGAGAATTGAGTCCCGTTGTTGGTCACGACAATCTCTGGGACGCCAAATTTGCAAATAATGTTCTGACGAAGGAATTTAAGAGCATTGTGCTCTGTGATTTTCTCTAGTGGGATGGCCTCGATCCACTTGGTGAAATAGTTGATGCCCGCATTAATGAACTTTCTTTACCCCGTGGCAATAGAAAATGGGCTGAGAATATCGAGCCCCCATTGTGCAAAAGGTCAAGGGGCCTGAAGTGACTTCAGGTAAGCGGACGGTTGATGGTGAAGGTTACTGTGAAGTTGACAACTTTCACACTTCTTCAAAAATTCGAACGCGTCCTTTTTCATCGAGGGCCAGTAGTAGCCCTGCCGCATGATCTTGAAGACTAAGTCTATTTCACCAACATGTGCTCCGCAAATCCCAAGGTGTACTTTGCCTAAGGCGTAGTCAGCCTCTTCGGGAGTTAGGCATCGGAGGTATGGGGTTGAGTAACCACGGAAATATAGTCGCCCCTTAACCACAGCAAACCAGTCATCTGTCTTTTTTATTCGCTTAGCTTTCTCTGCGTCTTCTAGCAACGATTCGTCAGCCAGATAGCTAAGGTAGGGCGTCATCCAGTTTTTCACTTTGGACATCTGCATCGCCTCCTACTTTTCTATGTTGGGAGTATTCAGAATCTCCCTCATATCCCTCGAGTACTATTCTGAATTTTCGGCTACAATGGTTCTAGCCAGCTGACCTACCTTCCAGTTTTCAGTTATGAGAACATAAACCAGGGTTAGTTTGTTGAAATCCTATGCGGCCTCCCTCGCCTTTGCCAAGTACTTGGCCAGGTGAGGGTTGTTTACCTCGAAGTCTCCGTTAACCTAGTTAACGATCAGTTCAAAATCGCTGTAGACCGCCAACCTTTTGGCAGAGCACTCCTTTACTAATCGTAATCCGGCTAATAGGGCTTCATATTCGGCAATGTTATTGGTTGCCAGGAAACCAAGTCTGAGAGAATACTTCACCTCAAACCCATCTGGGGTCATGAGGACCACTCCAACGCCACTGCCGGTGTCCGTAGACGATCCGTCTACGTGGAGTACCCATTTTGGAACTCCGTCAAGTTGTACTGTGCTTTTTGCGGGCTATTCTTTGAGAACTGAGGTCGTGGTCTCAACAATAAAGTCGGCCAGAGCCTGCACTTTCACAGCAGGTTTGGGCCGAAATTCGATATCGAACTCGCCCAACTCGATAACCCACTTCACCAACTGCCCTGAAATATCGGATTTTTGGAGAACATTCTTTAGGGGTTGGTCAGTGATGACCACTATGCGGTGCGCCTGAAAGTATGGTTTTAACTATCGCGAGGAGAATATTAGTACTAAGGCCAATTTTTCTGTGCTTGAGTAGCCTATTTCGGGGCCAATCAGCGTTTTACTCACGTAATAGACCGGCCGTTGGGTGTCAAAGTCCTGACGTACGAGGACGGAGTTGAGGGATACCTCTGACACCGTCAGGTAGAGATACAACTCTTGTCCGCCATTGGGTGACGCCAGCAGTGGCGGGCTGGCCAGGTACTGCTTCAATTTATTGAAGGCTATCTGGCAGTTTGCTGTCCATTGAAACCCATTAGATTTTGTCCCTCTTAGGGCCTTAAAGAATGGCTGGTACTTGTCGTCGGACTTTGCGAGGAAGCGAGACAACGTTGCTAACCGTCCAATCAATCGCTGGACGTCCTTTTCACTCTGCGGGGGAGTCATGTCTGCGAGGGCCTTAATTTTTTCTGGATTTACCTCAATCCCCCATTGGGAGACGATGAAACCCAAGAATTTACTAGAAGCTACCCCGAAGACACACTTAGCCGTGTTCAGCTTCATGTAATGCTTGCGGAGCACCTCAAACGACTTTACCAGGTCGCGAATGTGGTCACCGGTGACTCTACTCTTGACGAGCATGTCGTCGACGTAGACCTCCATGTTGTGACTGATCTGTTTTTCAAACATCTTGTTAACCAGTCGTTGATAGATTGTTCTAGCATTTTTCAATCCGAAGGGCATCACTTTGTAGCAGTAGGTGCCCTGATCCGTCATGAATGAAGCGTGCTCCTCATTTTTTAGACTCATTCGGATCTGATTGTAACCTGAATAGATATCTATGAAACTTAATAGCTCATGTCCGGCCGTCGAGTCAACCAACAGGTTGATCCTGGGCAAGGGAAATCCGTCCCTTGGGCAGGTTTTGTTAATATCGATAAAATTGACCCACATTTGTCATTTTCCATTGCTTTTCTTTACCAGGACGACGTTAGAGAACCAATCCAGGTAGTAAATTTCTTTAATAAATCCTGCGTCCAGCAGTTTCTTCACTTTTTTTCGGATGGCGATCAAATTTTCTACAGAGTGGTTCCTCCACTTCTGCCTGACGGACTTTCGGCCGGGATCAAATCCCAACTTGTGGACCATCACCTCAGCCGGAACCCCAGGCATGTCTGCTGTAGTCCACGCGAAAATATTAGTGTTCCGTCGCAGGAAAGCGATCAGTTCATCGTGCAATGTTCCAACGAGTGAGCCGCCGATCTGTATACACCTTTCCGGTTCCTCCGGGTTCAGTGGGATCAGATTTGTGGCTTTGTCGGACTGCGCTTGCTGCAGGGTTGTCTCTTTTCGATAATCGAGTTTTCCAACCGTTCTAATGTTACCGTGAGGGGCAATTTGAGACATGTAGCATGTTCGCCCAGTAACTTGGTCATCTAACACCTCTCCTACACCGTAAGGAGTTGGAAACTTCATCGTGAGGTGTGGAATCGAGGTGACCGCCTCAAATAGAGGGCAAGTCGACTACCAAGAAGGTGAGCGTACGACTCGTTATTTTTGGAGACGTGCCTAGGGTGACCTTCAATTGGATTGTCCATTGGACGAGCACTGGCTCGTTGTCAAAGCCATACAGTGGGCCCTCGACAGGTTTTAATCGGTTTTTTTTAAGCCTAATTTAAAGAAAATATCCAAGTAAAGTAAGTTCTTTGAACTACCATTATCAATAAACACTCACTTCAACTAGTAGATGACTTTACTATCTGAAACGAACGAGAATACAATAAGGGGGTCAGCATTTGGGGATATTACATGAGTCAACTCATCATCACTGAAGTTAATTGCGTTATCCGCCGTGCGCTGCTTCTTCCTCCTAGTCTGCTACTCCTTGTTGTCGGCTGGATTTTTGGCAGGTAGGGTGGTGATCATATTGACCACTCCTACCGCAACCCGATTTCAAAGGAGAGACAGCTCCTGCCCTTCTCCGCCGGCTGTTCCAGAACTCTGCCAAGGGCCCTTGACAAACCTGATGAGGTGGCCCCTGCAAATCAACTCCTCGATCTTCCTTTGCAATGTCTTACAGTTTTTAGTAGAATGTCCAGCAGAGCGGTAGAAATTACAGTATTTCGGTTGGTTCCTAGTATCCTTCTTCAGTGGTTTTGGCCACTTTAGGAATTTTTTTTCGCGTATCTGCATAAGGACATTTGAGCGCGTGTCTATCAGGGGCGTAAAGCTGATGGGCCCGTAATCTCTGTGTTCTGGTAGCCTAATTCTGTGCTACTTTTGGCGGGAATAATCACCGCCACTGCATTTTATTTTTCCCTCTCCAGGGAATGGGCAAGGCTGGTCTGCCCGTTCCGAGCATTTGGCTTCGTTGGCTTCTTCTGCCGCCGCGTAAGCTTGGGTGATTGATTCTACCTCCTGGAATGTTTGGGGGTTCTTGTGGGCCAAGTGCTTGAATAAGTCCTCATAGGTCAGCGTAGAAATGAAACTTTTCAATTTCATCTCTTCCGTGATCCGGGGAATCCACCTGGCCTCCGTCATGAACGGTTCAAGAATCTTCGTGGGTTCTCCCCTGGCTTCTACTTGATGTGGGAGAGATGCCGCGGCTACTTCTCTTCCCATCGGCTTGAGGCATACTGAACCAGGAAGAGGTTGGTAAGCTCCCTAAAGCTTCGAATAGAGTCTGAAGGAAGGTGATGGAACCAAATGCGGGCATCTCCCTTCAACTTAAGTGGAAAGTAGCGGTACATCGCTGAGTCTTCCAACCCTTGTAGACTCAGATGGGTGCGGAAGTGATCTAGATGGTCAATTGGATCACTGCTCCCATCGTATGAGTCAAATGAAGGTATCTTGAACTTGGTGAGGAGTAGATGATTTAAGATCTTCGCTATGAAGGGAGATTGGTCAAAGTCAACAGCGTGTTCATCGTCCTTGAACACGCAGTTCCAGATCTTTTCTACCCGTGGATTTGCTCAAGCAGCGTTGGTAGATCTCTTAGAGTTGAGGTAAGCCCTTAACTTTGTTTTGTCCCAGGAGGGTCCAGTAGCCGACCAGCTACTACCTCCAGTGGACCCGGCAGTCCTAGAGGCTCGCTCCTGGACTGAGTTTTATTCTCCGCTTGTGAGTATCGGGGGTTTCTTCTTTCCGAACTTTCTTCCAACATTGTGCTCCTAGAGCACTCTTCATGCCTGTTCTGGTATAGACCGCACGAAGAGGTTGGGATCTGATCATTTGCTGGCCTCTTGGGCCTTCTAACCGGCTTATTTTTTCTCAAGCCACCTTTTCTGGTGGCCGACGTAGGGACGACTGTAGGCGGAGCCCCTACTATGGCTGCTCTTGTCGAGAGCAGAGTATTTGGAGTAGACAGTTATTGGTCTGTATCTGCTCCATTAGTTATTGAAAGAAAGGTGCAGGCACCCCGCCTATCGTCCTGTTGACCAGAGTACCAGCAGCGTGGTCCTAATTGGAAGAAGTGGCGTCTCTAATGGGCTCGCTAAGTTGAACTCTCGTATTCACCATTGCGGATGAGTCTGGCAGTGAAAAGAGGGTGTTTTGGGAGAGTGTGGTTGGCTTTTCGTAAGCGCTTCCTACGGATGGTACCAATGATCCGTCATTGGATCTGAATTTTGAACAGATTCAGGTTGGTCTGCTTGACTGGTTTCGGCTCCGTTCACCTAGTTGTGATCCTGCACACCTCTAAACAAATAAGGGGTCAGTGTGTCGGCGAAAAGTTATTTCACCGAAAACACTCTGACGCTCAAGTCTGTAAGAAAGCCTTCAAAATATGGGAAGGTATTGAGAACTAAAATTGAAAGGGTAAGAGAGAATGTGTGGGAAGGGAGTGTTTGGATGTCCAGATGAAAGAGAGGCTTGGCAGTCTCTTGAACCTGGGACGGTGGGAATGCAGTAAATTGCTGTAGGGAACACGTTTATATGCCTTTGGATCTCTGAGTGTCGGCAGAGAGTTCCTGGGTGTTAAAGAGCGTTAGGTCTTTGAGAGAGAGAGGTTGGAAGCGTAGCAGCCCATCTCAATGAGAGCGTAAAATGAGAGCATATCAAAAAGCCTATCAGAAAGCATACCAGAAATAAAAATCCTAGGGCTCATTTGAATGGCGGAAGGGCGATCTTCTTTGATTGAAAGGCGTGATTCCTGTGTCATTTTGGGCAACCTTCCTTATGCAAGAAGGCACAAGTTGCCTAACTTGCTGAGATTGTTTCCTTTCCTGACGATTAACGACTTTTCAAATTGCTCACCTTTCTTTCATGCACTTTACCGTTTAAAAATTTCAGTTGGCAGAGAATTGAAAAAACCTTGCGCCTTCCTTATGGGAAGGGTACTGATTTTGTCCATATCCTTTTTCGATGTTGACTGAGTTTATAGAATGTGCAAGTCAGGGAAAGAGCCATTGCTAATCGCTTGCTAGATTCTGGGCCCAAGTAGGCCAGGCCCATAGAAGCCTTCTTATTTTTGGGTCTGCTGCTACAATGATTCCAGTCAATACTTGAGTTAACCGTCCTGAGTGTGAGTTGGCCGCCCGCCTGTGCCTTAGTCGGTCAACACTGGCGTTGACCGTCGGGCGCTCGTTTGGGCCTTTCAGAATTTGGACCTTCACTTCCTGTTAGGCCAACGTTGGAGTTGACCGTCCAATAGGTCATTTGGACCTTCTTTGACTATTAGGTCAGCCCAACTACAGCATACCTATCAAATAGGTATTGATAGTCTATAATAATTAATAATTGAGTTTAAAAAAATGACTTTTCATTTTAAAAATAAAACATAATTTTTAAATGTTGTAATTTTTTACTAATTAAAAAAATATTTTTATATATAT
>JAODPA010099983.1:0-21491 GCA_025585075.1 Nepenthes mirabilis
TTATTTTAATAAATTATTGTGTAATTTATTACACATTAGAAATATATATTCCAAAATTCCCATCACAACCATGCAATCGACAAGGTGAAGTGACGGATCACGTGCCTGTCACTTGGCAAAGCCTAATAAAATTTATCGGGCCTAATTTATGAAGCCCATAAAAAACTCCGGCCCAATTGTGACCTTGTATTAACTGGATGAATTCTCCTTATTTTATTTTATTTTATTTTTGCATAAATTCAGTTTCCCTTAATTGCCTTCGACTCCAACTCTCCAGCTTCACTTTTCATGCAGCGAACTTTCTCAAAATTTTCAATTTTATTTAAAAAAGGTATGCTCTCTCACGTTAATCCTCCATTTATCCATTTTATTGGATTTTCAGACAATTTAATCCATTTAATATTTCATTATAATTTTCGTCTTCAGATTTTTACAATTTTTAGGTTTTTCTCCTGTGAATTTAGGTTTTTTTCTTGCATTCACAGGAGCTAAATCCAGAGATTTCTGCTTGTTACAGGAATTCATCTCGCTGTGCATTCGAATTTCTCCTTGTTTCTGTTTCCTGAGTGATTTTGGAGAGAGAAATTATGGTTGAAAGAAAGCTTTTCAAGACGAAGTTATGTATACTTTACCAAAGGGGCCACTGCGGACGCCAAAGTTGTTCTTTTGCTCATGGAGAGGCTGAGCTTCGCCGATATACTGGTTCATTTAATGGTAGTCTTCCTATAAATGCCCTGTTTTTAATCATGAGTCGTTCATATTTTTTTGATATTGTTGAGATTTGTATGTGATTACATCAATTGGCTTTCGTTGTTATGCTTATTGGGTGCTTGGATGCATATCAATTGTGCTTGAGCTTGGGGTTGTTCTTTGGGGATGGTGCAACTTTACATCTCTTTCTTATTTGTTTGATGAAAAAAATTGAGATTTAAAATTTTTTAAAAATTATCTAAATGGTTATTTTTTATTTTTACTATTGGTTAAATACCCTTTTGAAATTGTAAAAAAATCTATAAAAATGCTATATATATATATATATTTTATATCTTTAGGTCTTCACCATTGAATTTTCATTCAATGGTTTCATTGGTGGAGATGGAGCCCTAAGGAGATGTATGCCCCCCAAATCCGGCTGTGATCATTCATATGAATTAGTATCGGTGAATAAAATCGTATGTCTAGTTTTAGCCTTAAGGCCTTTTTCTTCTATGCTTGTTATTGATGTTTTGTATATTGTAAGCAGCTATAGAATATGGAAACAACGTGGTATCCAGGTAGTATTATCATTACCTGATTGATTCAATGAATTGTTCTGGTATTTATAAATGCTAATGGTGTGCAGAGTAATATAATTTAGATTTATGGATTTGGCCCACCTCTACTTTTAGGGGACATTGGAACTCCAATCAATTGCTATTAGCTCTCCATACGTTTCCATTTGGTAATAAAAATTATTGAATATGATAATATTCTTCCATTTTCATTAACATCCCTGGAGTGCTACTTTCACAAGAAAGCTAGGACAGAAGAAATAAGGAGACCGGGGCATTCTAGATTTTTCTTTTCCTTTTATTGTATGCTGATCTTTGAATGACAACTGCCAAAATTGTCATGCTATTCTTTCTAGTTATGTTGATAAGATGTGCCAATTTTTATTTTCCCACATGAAGAGTATATGTTCGATTGGGATCCTAACAAGAGGTGCCTGCACAAAATGCCAGGCTTTAAGGGGCTAATAATTAATTTGTTAGATACACTAATTTCCTGATTTCTTTCTCAATTTTAATATGTATCTTCAAATTTGTCTTTTCCTGAGCTTTTCTCTTTTTACACTGCTTTAGGCTATCTACTTTTCAGTTATACAATATCATTTTGTGTTATATTTCAGAAGAGGCCACTGTTCAGCCTCTAGAAGTGACTCACTTCATCTTCTTCATGTTGTCCTCTTTGCGTCTATTTGTTAATTATTTCCTTGTTTATGGTATGTATAATATTGGCAGAGTATCCACTATCTTTTCCTACCTAAAAAGGAGTAGCAATAACTTTTGCTATTGCATGATGGACGAATTTGTAACAGATTGCAGAACGTATATTGGAGAATCCAGAAATGATATGACTCTTTTAACGAAGGTTAAATATGTTGTCTCAAGAATTGTCATATTATATTACGGGACTCCTGTTGCTTATTTCTGTAGAATGACTATCTATCAACTGATGGCTTTAATCTCATCATCAGAAAGTATGTGGCTGGACTATTTGTAACTATAGCAGAATGTCTAATTTCTCTAATCTTTTAATGAAGTTACTATCATGCATCTGTGAGGAGAAAGTTCTATTTGATGGATCGCAGTTGCTATCATGTAGTCCTCAATTGGTGAAAATTTGAAAGTCTTATTAATATCTCATGCTTGATGTTTTCACGTTGGATGACCTTATGGTCTTTTTATTGGTGACAACTTCATAATTGTTCTACTAAGGATTCTCTTCAACGGAGGAAGAAGGCAGTTGTATCAAAGATATGATTGGAGGAGATCAACATATTGCATGTCGGATATTGTATATTTATTTCTTAATGTCACACCTGGGAGAGATCAGTTCCGTTTTGATTGATTTTACATCCTGTTTCTCGAGAAGACAGGAATTCATCTATCCTTTCTCAGTTACTTTGACACATCAACAATTTCCTCAATGGTATGAGCGCCAATTCAGGCATACTCATAATTATTCGTTAATCTGGGATTGTATCAATGAAACCATTGGAATTTCGAGGGACACTTTCTGTCCTTTAATGTGTTACTCATGTTTTGCTCTAAGGGTAAGCTTAGCTCATTGCTATGATTCTTGTTATCAGCTTCAATAGATGGGTACATATTGAAAAGGAATACCCTTTAAGATTTCCTGTATCCATAATTTCAGATAGGAGAGCCAACAGGGGCAATGACTTGAGGGAAAGGCTTGACAGAAGGCGCTCTCCACAGGGTAAATATTCCCCAGGTAGTGATGCAAGAGTTCAGGATGGCTTGCGTGGTTAGTATGGCATGCTTCTACTTCCTTCATATTTGTGCCTATGCTAATGGTGAACATTTTCTATTTTCTTCTATTTTATTTTTTACTATTTTTCAAGTATTACTTCTCTTTTGTAGTTGAAAATAACTCATTTACTGGTTTTCTATTTCCCTTATTTCTTCTTCTTTTCCACCCCTCCTTTTCCCCTTGGTTTATCCTTTTTGCTTGTTCTTTGATAGGAGAGAAAAGGATTTATTCAAGGGATATAAAT
Source organism: Nepenthes mirabilis (assembly GCA_025585075.1). Taxonomy (NCBI): domain Eukaryota; kingdom Viridiplantae; phylum Streptophyta; class Magnoliopsida; order Caryophyllales; family Nepenthaceae; genus Nepenthes; species Nepenthes mirabilis. The sequence goes on from JAODPA010099983.1 coordinate 3,278, forward strand.
ATTTGAATACATGGAGGGCAAGGTATTTTTTGGAGAAGAGGCAAATAGTTTGTGCTGTAAATAGAGAATGTATTGACTCAAAATATCAGTGCTCAATTTCCTTTACCTTTTATGCTAGTCGGTGATTATCCAATGTAATAATCATATCTGAAGTACAAGCGTTTGCTCTTGAACAGTTGGAATTTGTTTGTTGATTTCTTGATGTTGCATAATTGTTAGCATTGTGCTTATCACTTTAGGACTACAAGAAATCAAACAAAAGGATCAGTTTGTTGTTCTATGCTTCTGTTTTGAAGGTTGCTTTCAGCTGAAATTTTGGCCTTCTTTGGCCTCTGTACATTTTGCAGGATATAGCCCTCCCAGATCCCTTGGATGGAGGAGGTAACCATATTAAATCTTTGTTCTCTTAGTAATTTAATATCTCAGTGAATCTTTATTACATAGCTTCTTCACGTTAAGGCAACTGGAAAATGGTGGCTGGGCTTGAAAAGTCCTCATTTTACTAGCTGCAACTAATCTTATGGGCTTCTGTTTATGAAGTTCCTAATGTTCTGGAATCTGGAGTCTTTTGGTTGTGATATTTCCTGATTCTTGTGCTAGTAAGATCTTAATGACAGTCGAAATGCTGTTTCTGACTTGGAAAAGGAGCTTGGAGTTGGCATGGATGTGTAGTTTTCTTATGTGGCTGTCCTGCTGAGTTGTAGGTCACCTGACCCTGAGTTTTCAAAATCACTAATGTTTCTAAGGAAAAAGAATTAGTAGATTTCCTATAGTTCTGAACCTCTGGGCACATGCATCAACCTGTACCAATGCAACAAATCACTTATTTATATTATGAGTTGATGTCTCAACTAATTGGCACTTAAGAATGTTTCTATATTTCTTAAAATTGTAAGGTGCATGGTTATTAGTTGCAGAAAGAGATAGCTGTGCTTTGCTATGGTTTTTCAATTGTAAAATATGTATAGATATCTTATTTTTTCTTTTGCACATTGCAATATTCATTTGCGTTTAGCAATAGTAGAGTTGAAAGGGATGCAGCATTATTGTGGCATTTGGTTTAACTGCTTAATTTATTGTCTCCATGAACTTATTTTCTCGATCTGTGCTTCAATGATAGAAAATATAGAAAGAGACATGTTGATGGTCAGAGTGATTTCTCTGGTAGCTTGAAAGTTTCAGATGGGACTGAAGGCAAACACAAGGAAAAGCTTGCAACCTCTGATTCCAGGGATATTCTTCGGGAGCAGGTTTGAAGATTTAGCTTGTTGTGAATGGGTTATCTTTATATATATGTATATATATATATAATCCTTTTCTTTCTGTTCTGCATTATGCGGAATTAGATTAAATGTCCTAGTTTACTTATTTCATTCTGCTGTGAATTTTTTTTTTTAAAAATGATGCAGTTGAAGCAAGTGAAGTATGATGTTGATATGCTTCATGACCAAAAAGATCAGATGGAGGTTAGTTTCACCTCTTTCTATATGGTGCGTGCGTAACCCAGTTGACTCTTGAAATCTGAATTGCTCTCTTTTGTGTCTGCATACTTCGTTACGTTATCATTCATTCTAGTTATGTTAACAAGGATATTAGATTCCCCAAAGGGGAAAGTCTTGTTACTGATTGTGCTTTAGTGATGGGCTGTTTTCATTCGTGCTACCACTGTATAGTCAAGGTTTGGAGGTTAGGTGATCTTCTATTTATGGTGCGTGAATGTGAATCTTCAAGATGTTTACATATACATCAAATTGTGGCATGTTATATAGTTACTATTAGAATAAAACAGCTACAATTAGCGGTTGTGTCAGAAAATTGCAATTAGAATGACACATAGATTACATAGAAAATTTATATTGGACCTCATCATGTGAAATTCATGACCCCAGTACAGTGGATCTTTAAGAAAAAAGAGTGTATATTGAATAAAGTATATAATTTGACTTTCTTGTGCAAGAACCATTCACTGGAAACACAAAGTAGGGTACTCATTTTTTATAAAAGATTAGGTTCAAAATTTCTGGAAGAATTCATCATGGAGGAAGATAGGTTCTTTACAAATGATTTTTATACTTTATAGAGGTTATTTGTAGGATGGATGAGTCACTGAGTGCATGCAAAATTTTTATTGCAAATTCTTGTTGACTGCAGGTGTCTGTTTGTGTGTTTTTGTTGATAAGAAAAAATCTGCTGATGTGTTTTGACCTTGATCTTTCAACACATTATTTCTAGCATAACTCTAATGGATAGTACTGTAAATTAACATAGCACTAAATGGCTTGGAATATTAGAGGTCTTGTCTCTCTTCCACTTTGTGGGACCTTGCATCCCCCTTCCTGTACTTCCCTTTGCCTGGGTGGGTTCAATATAAGAGATAAGACGGTTAAAGAAATGTTGGGAAATATTCCAGGCTGTTGAAGACATAGTTTAGAAGGCATTTTTTTTTTTTTCTGGATGAGAATTTTATTTCTGTACTTAATTTTAGTAGTTTATTTGCTTACTAGGTTGAGTTGATTTTCTAGTTTATTAATTTCCTAGTTGTGTTATGCCTTTAGATTCTGAATAGGCATGGCTGTCTTAATTATTATTCACTTTGAAATACGGTTATTGGCTGAGAAGACATTGAGATTATTATTTGCTCTCCACTCTTTTCTGATTTCTCTCCTGAATTCTCTTCTCTCTGTTCTTCTTCCTTCCATTTTTCTTCTCCTTCCCTTCACCCTTCATGTTTCTCACCAACAATAGGTTTTGATGATTAATCATTCATTTATTGTTGAAAGGTCGAACTGAAAGAGAAGGCTGTAGAAGCAGATAGTCTTTCTTCTAGAATTCAGGACCTTGAGGCTCAACTGTCAGATGAAAAGGAAAATTGTAAAAGGTAAATACAAAAATCAATGTGTTTCACTTCTCCCTATGTTATTTTTTTGTCCTGCCATTTTTTCTTTTTGTTATTTTTTTGGCAAAAGAGTGACTCGTTACTCTTTTTTGCTGACGATGTCCAGAATTTCTTCAAAAATAAAGAAGTTCACTAGAGCACACAACCGTTTCACACGGCTGCAAGATGACTTAAAAAGGTATGTTTCTATTATTTTTTTAAAAATTAAAATTTCTGATAGGCCCTATTTGGACTACTAAGAATTGGAGGGAACATGATGCAAAATATAACTTGTGTTAAGTAAATTTTCCTCCAATTTTTCCTTGAAATTTTCTGCAGCAGGAATGAAGCCTTACAATCCTCTCGATTTTTTTTGTTGATATTCATATTCCACTACCCATTACATCCTGTGATCTTTAGGTTGAGTGCTCTAATAACTTTAATAATCATATCCCAAATTTGCAGGTCACAGGTTCGACTAAATAAGTTGGTAGAGGACTTCAGCTTAGATGCTACAAAACTTCCTGCCAGTGATGAGGACTCTAGCATCAATATCATCAGTGATGAACAAACTACTGTTAATCATTTGGCAGACAGACTTGCAATAAAAGAAAATGCTTCTCCTGCAAAGAAAAGGTTTCAAGTCAGCATGGAAGTTGTGGAAGGATTAAAATTAGGTAGCACTTTTGTGCAGTTTCTTAATGATTTTGTGGAATATTTGGAGCTTTTGGAGTTAGGTTTTCTCCCTGTGCTGGATCACTTTATCTTGGGCTACTTGGATAATGGAGACCTAAATAGATCCTTGAGTGGGCATTATGAAGATCCAGTAGTGCTTCAGTTGCCAGTCTTGCGATGCTTGGGATTTTGCTATTTCTTTTAGTTGCTTCCTGTTGTCCTGAGGGTGTAAAAGATAACCTGCCTCAATAGCTTTAGGTGCGGAAAACATTTGGAGTAATTGAAGGTTGCCAATCTTATTAGCAACTATCAATCTGCCTACTGCCTTAAAAACCAACAAGGAACTTTGGTCTTGATTTTTCCCCCAGTAAATGACAGTTTTTGCATGTCTTCGATATCATATTCTGTTTTATTCTTTTTAAAGACCTTTCTGGCAAATGTTTTCTTACATATTCACCTGGGTGCAAAATCTGACTTGTATGGAAGTTGCAAGACATGCATCCATGTCTGTTGTAGTCCTTATTCTCTTGGACACAAAATTTGACTTGTATGAAAGTTACAAGACATGCATTCATGTCTTTCATTAGTTTAGCCTTTGATCATGAAGAATTTTGAATTCTTTGGCTAATTTTCTGCATTATCATCTATTACATCTTTTATTCCCCACGCTTCTGGAGACAACCTAATGGATACTATATGAGTTTTGAGGTTCCACTTGTCTCTCCATGGTTCATAATTATAACCAACTCATGTATTCAGTGATAGTCAAATTGTTCTAACAATAGCTTATTTGGATCAATTTTTAGATGGAAATTTGTCATCTAAACAAATATTTGAGCATTTAGGATACTGTTTTAGCACTGAAATTTCTAGATCAGATCCAACATATTAATTGTGCAGGCCCTGATAGAAATAGATAATATAATGCTTGATTTTCTGTTGTAACTTGCTCTATGATTCTGAAATGTCTCTTAAAATGATTATTGACTCTGGTTGGTTTAAAGTTTTAACTCGTGCACCACCAACTATTTCTGCACCATTTATCGATGAAATCGCTGCAATAAATGCAATTTAATTGATATTTATTGGAATTACATTATATGCCAGCAAATTTGGCCCAAGGGAGACCTGGGGTGTGGAACCAGGAAACTTCTCTGAGGAATCCACACGATAGTCAGCTAATTGCTAACAAGGAAGCAGAGGCAGTGAATAAGAGTAAAGCTATTGAAAGGCCACAGACTAATGAAGGCAAGACTAAGCGAAGAAGGGAAGCTTGGAAGGGCTCTATTTCTTCAGATAAGGTATCCATTTTCATGGGATTTTACTCTACTTTTTGTTGTACTTTAATTCCCATAAAAATGAGACCCTCTGGCGAACAGTGATGAAAGTGTTCCACCTTGACTATACAGCTTTCCCCTGCATCTTCCTAAAGGAAAATTGTCTCACGTCCTCTTTGAGGCCATTACTTGAAAATTTGCCTCCAGTTCAATGGCTTTTGACGTCCATTTCTCAGCCATACCGGTCAGACTTTTATGGGTGGCAATGTTGCCAGTTGTGTCACTTCCCTTTTCAGTATGCAGCCTCTTCTTCCATCAAGAAAGGAGCACAAAACTTCTATTCGACTATTGAAGCAGCTTGCTATATTGAGGCCTTGAGGGGTCCTGCAGACGATCATGATGGAAAACTAATAGAAATTTGTCATAGCAGATTGATTGTATCTATGAATGAATAAATTACACATTGGCGAAAGTATGAGAACATTTGAGTGGTTCATTTACAGTGGATGACAAACATACTGTTCTGAATTGTGTAGGTAGGTAGGAACAGCGAGGATACCAACTAAGCAAAACTATTTGAAGAACATTGTTTGTGTTTTCTATTTTCTATCATGATAAAATCTCTTTAATAGAAGGGACTCAATCTATGGCAATGTGACAGGTGAAGGGTTTGGAATCTAATCTAGCCATGCCACCCACAGGCATGGCAGCTCATGCTGCGGATGAGCTTAGTGAAATGATAGAAGCAGAAGAAAAGGCTCCGGTGGTTGAATCATTTACTGCAGTGGCTGGGAATGGAGCTGGTTATGAGGTTCCTGGCTTGCAGTTAACATGGCCTTTGCCTCCACTTCCTTTAGCCTCCCAAAATAATTACTTACAGGTTCGTGCATGAGAGACTATTTTTGCTGCTGATAGATAGACCTATTAGGTCTGCGTAGTTTCTGAAATCATTTTTCATCTTGATCTGCTAGAAAAGATTTCATTATGGCAATTTAAACAGTTAAAGTTATGACAATAAATTAAGATATACTGGACTTATCTTATAATCCTAATCGTGTAAGTTGTCAAAATAAAATCATTACCATTGGAGAATATTGGAGGACTTCTGCAACTCCTTCCTCCACGCCTTCCCAGGCAGGGGTTGAGGTGGGGGGGGGGGGGAAGTTGCTCTTGGTTCAAAATGCTTAAATATGCTGGGTAACTTGACTTTTGCAAGATAATTCTCAATTGTTATCATTTGGTAAGCTGTTGATGCCACTTGGTTTTGCATGCAGTATGAGGGCGATGATGAACATGTTGATGTGGACAGAATAGAAGAAGAGTTGGTGGAAGTGGACATTGGGTAAGAATTCAAACCCTAGCTTTCTCTTTTTATCTACCAACAAAGAGGGGGGGGGGGGGGGGGGGGAAGAAGTGAAGTCTTTTGGCCTATGTTTTTGAGAGCGGATTATCTGAAAATAAGTTATTCAGACCCTTCATGTATGTGATGGTACCTGTGCTCCAAATAAAGAACCTAGTCAGCCTATTTCCTCGCATATTCATATTGATGAGGTTTAATTGTGCTTGCTGGCATCTCTGCTCCCGGTGAAATATGGGTGAAAATATCAGTATTAGTATCGATTATATATGTATCGAAATATTAAAAATTATGTATCAGTACTGGATATTATTAATAGAAACTTTTTTGCAAATTAAAATCTGACAAAAAAATATCGATTGATATATAATTAATATAATGATATGTAGCGATTTTATTGTGGTATTGGAGAGCATTGGTTTTCTCTCCGATATCAATGTACATTGGCTGATGTTTAAACCATGCAGTAATTTTTTCCACAGCATAATTTTTGCTGCTTCAAAGTAGAAATTGGCATTCTCAGTAGCCGCATGCAATCCTAAAATTTGTTATTAGATCATACTTGAAATCTACACATGGGTAGGCCATATTTTACCGCGTAACGTGGTCTCCAGAAATCAATTAAGGATACGTATTTATTAAATCCTCAACACTAACAATTTTGGTATAAAATACGTGCCAAAATGAAGCTGAATGAACTGGACAGTTCATTATTAATTTTTAAGGCTCAAGTTCTCCCGTATTGTCAGTATCACAGCTAATCTCTCAATTTATCTAATATCTGATTCTTAAAATTTGGGTAGCTTTAAAATGCTTTTTTATTAAAAAAATACTCATGGGAAAAAAATATTCAAAGCATTCTCAAATTTACTTTTTTGCATTAATTTTATTTGATGTGGAATTAAATTAAATTGTTCACATTTCAAAGCATGCGTGCATATATAAATGTGATGCCAAAAATCAATAATTTGTATGAGTTTATATATGTATAATATAAGTTTTAAAAAATAAGAATAGAAATGTTTTTGAAAGACGTAATAATTATTTATCTATTTATAAATATGTGAACTATTACTGTGAATAAATAAATTAGACTTAAAATTCATCTGTCTTAAACAGTCACACACTAGTTGTGAAATCACAGCCAAATTTGGTTGAAACTTCCTTAGCTCATTTTGCTAAAGGTGACATATTTGCTGAAGATAATCACCCCATTTTCTGATTTGATCGGAACGTGAACTCCAGAAGCTTTAATTTCCCCTCCCTTTTAGGGCCTCAAAGATCAAGGACACATGCAAAAGAATGCCGGAAAAGGGTCCGGGCTGCCTCCCAATGCAGTAATATGGCGATGGATGCTTGCCAGAAATCCTCTCTGCTCTTACGAGGTGGGGGCAGTCACCAGATTTGTACTGGATTGATGCCCTTCTAAGCACTTGAGACACTTGCATCTGAAACCATAATCCGCAAGCATCATCTGTCTCTCTTCATAGGTAAGCTCCTCATCGATGTACGAAATGGTTACCTGCAAACATGCCAATCAATACTAGTTCCGCGAGATCGTAACATTTCTTATATTTCTGAGCTCCCTCTACAATGAATATCTGTTTTTTCCAAAGCGAGAACTGTTAGAATCCTACAATATTTTCAACAGTTTTAAACGGTAAGAAATTATAAAAGATTGATCCAACATATTTTCAATGATTTTCCATAATTTTAGACGTCCAAATTATCAGGATAAAATAAGGGTGGGAAAAAATGGGAGGATTCTTGTACATGGTCATCAACATATTACCTCTTCCCCTACTTGAATGGGCTGCAGTGCAATTATCGTCGCCTGGCCATCTGTGTCCTGCAGGGGAGGAACAGGCTTTACGATGTAAATAAGTAAAAACATGGTCGATCCAAATCTAATGTTATGGGCTTAAGCGCTTATATAATACAACAACCCATTGTAGTATTAACTCTTTCTGATTTATTTCTATACCTATGCTGCTTCATGCTACTCTCGCCAATATGAAGTGCAGCAGGAATCCTTACAATACCATTGACGAGGCAGCGCTAGCAGTGGATGAAAAAGACCAGGCTAGACTAAAATTTAGTGTTTCAAAGGGTTGAGATCAGGAAACCTGAACAAATCACATTAACTTTAATCACCCCTCTTAGCTTACTACAACAACAACAATAATAATAAAGTCAGATATCCTACAAAATCAAATTGGGTATATAAATCTGTTTTCGACATTCTACTTGATTTAGTGTAATATTTTTCAATAATATAAGTAAATTTTAAATTGTTTTTTAACAAATTACTCCAAGTTTTTTTGGATCTACATTTTTTTCCTTCCAACAATTCATTTTTCATCATCGCTGATTACTTTTGCATACATTTTAAATACTCTAACCACCTTAAACATCATTCTTTAATCTTATTTTCCAGCATACAACATGCATTATCTCAAAATCTCCAAATCAATATATTTTTTTCCTGTTGCCGGAAAATGGCAGAAAACCATGCATTTGGCACAGCAATTATCGACAGATCCACAGGCATGCCAAAGCATAATTTCTGAAAGTGGCAGTGTAAGCATGTACTACACATCATATCAAGGTTCTTAGTTGCAAGTTGAAGCATATACTATCTGCCTGAATGCACTTACCAGACTCATGAAAGAAAAGGATGGCATCCTGAACTAAACCTCATAACAGAAACTAATTTGGGTCATCCAAGAAGATGAATCCAGAGGATTGATTGCTAGAGGACTCCTCGCTTCCTGTGCGTGTGCACGCGAGCTTTTTCTTTTTCTTTTTCTTCTTTTTTTGGGAAGGGAGGAGGGGAGGGGGCATGTTGCTAATTCTTTATCTATTTTGGGAATACCAGTCACAAGGGCAGGGTGCAAGAGTCAAGAACTAGCATGGCAGATGCATGAAAAACAATTCATGATAACTCTCAAAGATTGAACACCACATTTGGTGTACAAATATGTGCACAGAAACACAAACTGAACTACTAAAAATTAGCAGAAATCTTCTTGATGTTTGTTGATCTTGCAATTTTATTAAGAGACTATATTTCTTGTAATTTTATTCAACTTTGAGAAATTTGCAAATCTATTCAATTTAATGAAGCCTTTCCCATCCAGAAAAATGAACAGGTATGTATTGCAAACCTCAAAATGTCAGAAGAATAAATTTGCAAATCGATTTACTTAAGCAATTTGTTTCTGAAATTGAAAATTATAAAGTTTTGCAACTTTCCAAAAAGTTGAATAATGAAAATATAACAAAAGAAGCTTGTGAATAAAATTGCAAGGATCAACAAAAAATTCAAGTTTATTTTTTTGCCAAATTACCCTATTTTAGAGGAAGCTAGCAGAAAAAATAGATGAGGCAGATTCTATGTTGCAAGCAAATAGTTAGAAAGAGGAAAAAATTAAAAGAAGAACAAACGAAAAAAGGTGCCAACTTTTAAATATGCCATATAAAAAAACAAATATGAAAACTGATAAATGGAGGCCATCATATTCCAAAATTATCTTTAAAAAAAATAGAACTGAAAAAGAAAACATTAATAATCTACAAGAAAATGAAGGAATAACTTTGATATATGTACCTCTTCTCTCTTGAATGCTTTTGCATTTGGACAACATGAATGGTTCATGCAGCTCTGCAGAGGAAAGAATGCAGTTCCTACCACATAGCAACAAATTGAACATTGAGGTCTTACTTATTCCATGAATTTATTTGACATGATCCAATATTTCAATTTTCAAAATACAAACTACATGATAGAAAAGAGATCTAAAGAAAAAACACGTTTATTTAATTGTAAAAAGTGCATCCACCATCATAATAAGACACCTCAAACATAATATTTAACTATTACAAGCAAGATGCATCTCTCAGCAAGTATTGGATGAGAAGCTGCCATACCTTGACAACCAATTGAATAATCATCACCAATAGCATCCAAAATTGGTTTTGTGATTGCTTCAGCTTCTTTCTGCCAGGAATTACAGAGAAAATGACATTAAGGGCCATTACCTCTGGTATATGAGAAATGCAAAAAGTTGAAGTCAAAAGCAAGCATTCGAACCTTCTGAGGGTGTGGAAGATCATCAATGTACAAAAAGTAATCTTCCACAGGAGATGCTACCACCAAATCACTACAACATAAAAAAATTAAATTCTTCAAACTGGGTGATTCAACTTAAAGCAGGAAAGAAATGCAATCACACCACGGAGTGGAGAAACTACCACATGCAAAAGCTATATAGTAGGAAGGGTAGACAACAAAAGAGGAAAGAGTTGCTAAATGGAGCAACTTACAGATTATTCAGCTCAAACATCCCAATGATATGCCCGTATATGTCAAGAGAGAACACTTCAAAATGTCAAGGATGCACATTTAAATGAACTAATTAGTACAAGCCATGTAGACTTGGGGAAAAACACTAAGGAATGAAGAATGTCAAATTAGGCATTATGTGAGGATACACGGAGCATACTCCTTGTCAAATATGGCTGCCTTAAGGAGCTGCAGTGACTGGTATGAAAAACTGTAGAATTAGCATTATCATATAAGATAGTAGACGCAAGCGTTTGAATATACTAGGGCAAAATTCATTATAGCAGAATCAACATTAATTTCAAATTAATAGAAAATGAGGCAATTTGGTAGGTAGACAATTTGTTGGGGGAAAGGGCAATTAAATACCAAAAACCCCACTGGGAACAATTGAAGAATTGCCATCTCATCTGCAGGTTGCTATCTTAACAGGGTATTTTTTTTTTCCATTAAATGAAAAGATTGAACATTCCGCAATTTTGTACAAATTGAACAACAAGATCCATCGCACAATTTTGCTACAGAATCTTCTTTTTAACAATTATTGTCCATCTTTTTTCCATCTCCAATGAACAACTAATAACAAGCTTGACAGACATTTCAGTAGGTTAAGCACTTTCAATCACACAGTTCTATGACATGCCAACATGATAACAAAACCAAGTTTTGCAGAGAGATTGAATCAAATGTCATCTCTAGCAGGAAGATTTATGCCTATGAAACCTATACTTCCTCTACCACCCCCCCCCCCCAAAAAAAAAGGGAAACAAATATTTTTATTGTTAGCGCCTTAAAGGTGCAGGTGGAGGGGATGTCACTTTGATACTTCTCCGTTCCACGAGTGTCCCTTTGATTTTTCATATCAAACAACTCAATTTTGATCACTATTTTCATAATTCCATAGATTGGAAATCATTTAATTATATTTGGAAAATAAATGGTCAAAGTTTACTTTATTTAACCTGAAAAATCTAAGGGAGTGCTTTATATGAAACAAATGGAGTATTATGTAGTAGGCCCAACCATAGATGCCATCTCTTTTATCTGCATTCTAAATCCAACTTCATCACACCGATCAACGTCAGCAGGTAAAGCAATGCATTCCCACCACCTAATAACATTGTTAAAGACAAATTACTTCCTCATAAATACCAGGTAATATCAAAATCTTTATACACAAACAAGAACTAAGAACTGATCAATGAAGCAAGCAACTTGGCATTTGTAAAAGGAGCAGTGTTTGAAACCATTAATGCTTTTATTTTCAAGAACTTCCAACAAAGTATCTTCATCACACCTTAAATGGGTCTAACAATGAGGTTCTTACATCTCCTAAACAAATTGGCATGTATCAAACAATAATTAAAAAGAAAGGAACATGCAAGTTAACTAAAATTATTAGCACAAAATTGGATATGGAAGCATTTACGGGAAAAGAATCACTGATTGACAAGATTTTTGCATGTCTGAGGAAATGAAAGCACAGTAAGATTGGGTTATACAGTTCAGAGTTTGTTATAAACAAATACAATGCCATAAGAGATAAGTCCATCCTGTACAATAACTTGATGTCACATAGATAAGATTTACAAGAGATGGAATCACCTTCTCTTGTATCCCACAGAAATTGGCTTCCATGCCTCTAAAAGTAGGGAGAAGCTAATATCAGCCAATCCATGTGGAGCAGAATTCTTTTCTTCTTTGAGATGAGCTGCTTTCAGTTTCTTGTATCTTAAAATGGTGAAGGAAATGACCTGAAACACAAGCACATAAACCAATTAAGTGACACAAGTATGCAAGTAAAGCCTTTCATTTTGAGCATAGAGGGAAAAAAAAAAAAAGAAGCCTTTTTAGAGAAACCAATAATATGGCCACACAAGCTTTGCAGATGACACTATGAAAATACATGGTATTAAGCATCACAAGCCTTAACATTCAGCTCACATCTTTTCTTTCCTTCAACATCCTTTTCTTTTATATATGGCTCTAATAGCCATGTTTTTTTAGTGATCAATTGGGTGTGTGGGTTTTTGCCAAATGTGTCTTCTTGATCCAAGCTCCATATTTGGCTTCATTTTGAAAGAACTCTGAAGTTAATAAGGATAAATGTTTGCTTTGACAATAACTCCAAGGTATCTTGACATACAGGTTTGATGGAATTGGATTCTGGAATACAAGTAGCCAGTTTGTTTTACATATAAACAGGTTTTATTCCAACAGCTTTATGAAGATAGTCTCATTGACATTTGATCTACATCTTCATAGAGATTATGCATTCCATTTAAGCCATACTTTGCGTCAGATGTCCCTTTAGTTTTCTACAGCATTGGACTTTTTGTTCACATTGGTAATATGATCTTTATGAATGGTGGCTTTGCCAATCAGGGGAAGAGACTAAGTGGCTGTAACCTGTAATCATTCTGAATTGTTTGTCCGAATCAGTTTCTTTTTCATATCCCTTTGATACCTATAGTTAACAGGAGAATGACTTGGAAATGGAATGAAATATTGACCACTATTTGATTTATCGGTACATAAATATCAAAATCAACCCCCTAATACAGATATTTTCCAATCCAATGGCAGAATTGTGATATGTCACCAAATGATGATATATCGCGATTTATCAATTGATATTCAAAATATTAATCTATTTACTTAATAATTGGCCGATATTTCTTTGCCAACTTACGATTCATAAAATAATTTTTGATTCTGATATATTTGATATTAATATGGCCGCGACCAATGTTGATATAGTTGTGACCAATATCAGTACCAACATTTTCAGCCATGTTTGGAATCCATTGTTGTAAAATCCATCAGTTTGGGGATGATGAAGTTAGGACTACCCAGTGATCCCCAGGTTCAAGAATCTGTTTGTTGCCCTATTTTTCATAGAAAAAATAGCGGCAGAAAGTAACACAAATTCACATCATTGGCATTTTTCATGCATACCAACATTTGAATAAAGCAGGAAAATGCTTGAAAGCAAAAGTAGCCAATCCCTATAAACTAATTATTAACCAAAAATCGATCCCAAAGGCCAGGATCTCTACAATATAAGAAAAAAATGAAAAAGATTCATCTACAAAAGTTCACCATACAGCACACACTTCTCCAAAGATCTAACCTAAAATAAAATTCATTTCTAGAAGCTGCTATATGCGAAAATTCATGATAGACACAATTTTGATATAACCAAGTAGGAGTATAAAACTAGAACTCAAAGCAACAATTCAAATTTGTAAATCAAAAGCAGAAGTACCCAAGGAGAAAAGAGTTCACAGATTTAACAGAGATCCTGACCAGTGTGTTGCCAGCAAATTCCTGTCTGACCCTGTCTGACAGGAGATTGAGTTTGCAGACACGAGAGAGAGAGGGGGAGAAAGAGGAAACTAGGAAGGGACCTGAATGTCCAAGGCACATAACGAAATTTACAAGTTTGCATATTTATTGGATGAAGACAATTTCATCTGCAATATTATCAAGAATGCATTGATCTCAAAATTTTAGCTTTTCGTCATCACTTTACCTGTAAACTAAGGTAACGAATGTAGACAAGCATACTTGAACATTTTATACATCTAGGGTGATCTATGAAAATTTTGGCACACAATCCGTTTCCCCCAAGCTGCATGATAAATATCACACTATACCCAAATGACATAGAAGGACTGGACAGCTCTTCAATTTTATGAAATGTTACCTTTCTTTATAATGAAGTAAACAAAAGAAGATTCATATGGTCGAAAACACATAATGGGACTCATTGCTTTCATGATGTTGATAGTGAAGTCATTGATGCATTCATAAGATACACTAAACTAGAGAAGGGAAGAAAAAGGATAAGCAAAATACTCTTTGTTACCTTTGCTGCAAGGAGGAAAATATCATTGGTATCTGGAAAAATCAAAAAAAATATTATGAGAATCAAAATCACACACTCAAAGATAATAATACAAATTATGAAAGGATAAAAAATCAGGTTACCATTGGCATGCTCTATGAATTCTGAAACTGCCTCCTTGCATAATGACATTGACCCCTCTCCAGTACAAAGTAAACTATGGGAAGATTTCCAATCCATATCTGCACATGATTTGCTGCAAATTGATATCATTATTATCTACACTGGTATTGCCAACCAAAAAATGCTGAAATATATTACCAACAGCAACAAGAACAAGAGCCTTGAGTTCCTATATGAATCCTATTTTGCAAAAAAGTTGAGAACTGAGATATACCATTTGTTTCCCTCCTTTATTTCTATTCCCTTTGCCATCTATTTAAAAAGGGTTGCCCTATATATGGGACACTTGCATTATGGAGTACGAGTAGGATCAAATGTATGCAACCTTAACATTATCTTGTAGACTAGAGAGGCTATTTTTATGGTTTAACCCTGTGACCTCCATGCTAATATCATCGTTGTGCCAAAGCTAGCCCTCAAATTTGCAAGTTCCCCTACTAAAATGGATTATTAAATCTTCTAACCATGGATGAAAATATCGGTATCTTCTGCACCGGGCATGGACATATTGGGTGACATGTATTGATATCGGATATATTGGATGTAAAATATTTTTTACGAATTGGAACCCAAGGGGGAAGTCTCAGCCCAATATATCAAAAAATATCAGGTATATCAGATGATATTTTGCAAGTTGGTGAAATTTCATTCCATGCTTCCAATAGAATTTTCTGCAGCAGTTGTCATTAACACAATCTTGCATGACTGTCAGTCCCAAGCTTCAGATAGAGGTACAAAATGTTTTCCCTTTCAAGTGACAGAGATGAAAGACACATGATATATCATATTTTTGCCAGAAGGGTCACTGCTGTCACCTATTGCATGGTTTAACAAGATCTAGGAAAGACGAGATGACCAACACCAATAGGGTGGCAGTTTCACAGGAAAGGGAATATGCTTAATCATCCATGTAAAAACTAATTCAAGATACATATTCACCCAACTGAAAGCATGAATCATAACTTTCATAGTGAACGATGAACAAGGAAAACACTAATGCATTGTTATTCACTAAAAATGCTAGTAAATATTATGGTAGAAGAAATCATGTCTTCAATCAATTTCTATTCAGCAAAAAGAAAGTTTTTGATCAGTATCTGGATGCTCAGATGGAGCAGAATTTGGCTAGAATATGTTAGCAAACCTGAAGGGATTTAATAGAGGCCATAAATGTCCTCTTGAGAGGCACAATTAAAAACTATGGCTAGAGATAAGAAGCATAGTATCTCCTGTTGGAAAGCACAAGTGTCTGTACCTGCAGTAGTAAGTCTCTCCACATCCACCAGGACAAGAAACCACCGGTGGCAAAGAAAATCTTCCCGAGGCAGGTAGTTCCAATTTACCATTAATCAGGGACTCCACAATTTCTTTAGGAAGAGTAGTGTTTTTCAAATTGTTGGTCGAACACTCTCCTAGATTAATATCACTAACAGTGTAACTGTCATCTTCCATGTCAGTTGCATCGCTATGACACTTGCCATTTGAAGAAATACCAAGCCCTTGAAAATAGTGTTTTCTCCCAATTTGAAGTTCTATTGATCCAATGAAGCAGAAGCAAAAGCTACACACCAAACAGTCCATCTAACAAACCAAAGGATAGAATGAGTGTATGACTTAATGGGAACAGAATATAACTCATAAACATAGGCAACAGGATAATAACCATCCATATGAGAAGACCTTGTTGGAGGAATGTTGAGCGCCCACAAGCATTTGGTCCTTCAAAATAAGCTGCCCTTCTTTAAAAACATTAATGGCATACACTCCTGCTTGTTAAACAAAACGTCAATCACTCTTAGGATCAAAGTGAGATGCAAATACAAAATGAAAATCGCTATAAAAAAATACAGCCTTACCCTTCAATCGATGGGATGGCAGGTTGCATTTCAGAGTGCATATAACATTTACAGCAGTTATAAACATGTTCTTTTTCATTCATCCACAATGGCACAACCCAATGCGAGGCTCCCAAGACGTGGGTTTTGGGGAGGATCAAATGTGCGTAACCCAGCTCATGCATGCAGAGCTTCCTTTTGTTTTTTTAACACATTACCTCCAGGTTACAATATAACAATTTTTCCTTCGTTTAAAAATGGAAAAAATAGATAGTCCAATGGATAAGACTCCAGCATTATGTGGTTTGAAGAAGGTCATATGCATACAACATTAATCCTATATTCAAGGAAATAGTTTCCATAGTTTAAACTAATGACCTTCAAGTTAAAATAGAGTAACCATGCCGTTGCTCCAAGCTGACCCAAGTCTCACATCTCATTTATGAGACAAGGGTCCAACGGAATTCATCGGCAAAGAAACCCGATCAAATATTAGATTTTTTATTTCAGCCATATTTCAATTTGTAATAGGATATACAAGAACCCCTACTATTGAGGGAAAATGAACACAATTACATTGCCGTGGAGAGAATACTTATAAGTTCGCTTTACTAAAACCATGGAAAAAACCAATCACTGCAAATTACAGTATTTATCTCTTTATATTGTTTCCTCTTGTTTGCAAACCCCCAATCTGGCCAAAAAAAAAAAGAGAATACACATACAAGCAGCATAGTGTCATTAGAGCACCCAGACATCATCCTAGATCTATATGGTGAATTGGGCGATTAGAACATTGAGTATTTCAAAGGACAACATAATATATCTACCGATCCAACTCTCAACTTCAACAATTGAAAAGGCGACCAATTCTATTTGGTGGGCTACTAGGAAGAATACCAAAACATTTTCAACCTAATTACAATTTCCCTCCGAAATTGCCGCCATAAAGAAGTGTCAAGTAACACCCTACCTTAACAATTCATCACTCATATACTTCAAATACATAAAGAGAAGCTGCAAATATACGCATAAACTACATAGCTCTCGTGATCAAATATTTGTTTGACGACGTAAATCGGAGGACCTAAGAAGTATACCCTTTCCGCGCTCGTCATCATGTTTGACGCTGAGCCCCTCGCATTGCCTTGTAGTTAAAAGATCATCAAAATATTCCTGAACACCACAAAATTATCAGCAAGACAATTAAAAGCCACATCAACAACGGTTATTGAGAATGGCAAACAAACAATTCCCAACAGCAATAATTTCACAGCATAGAATAAAACCCTTTTTTAGACCGATGGAGTAATAAAACTTGAAAAACCAAGAGAGATTTTTACCCGGATTTGGCTGGGAGGAAGCGGTTCGAGAAGAAGAGAGATTTCATTAGCGAATTCTACATCAAGCGTGTCGCAAATGCTATCCATTACTAACGGCCACTATTCTCAATTCCCACTTCCAACTTCCACTTCCCACTTCACCGACGAACCAACAGCTTCTTACGAAACAGAATCCGGAGTACTTCTTCCTTCTTCTCCTTATAGGAATAAATCAAAAACAAAATACAGAAAATTTCCTCTTTCATTTTCTGTTGGATAGTGAACTAAGCAAGGATAGAAATTTTAAACACTTCGCTGCTTCCGACGAACCAGACCCATCTATGAAAATTTTGCTACATTATCAACTCCTCCTCTTTTATATTTTATCTTCTCATTTTGATATTAGCTTTATATTCCGTAAGATTTCAAATTATATGATATCACTTACACAGAAAACTAAAATAAAGGGCTATTTAATTTTTTTTTAATATCATA
>JAODPA010099994.1:0-21490 GCA_025585075.1 Nepenthes mirabilis
ATATAAAAAAAAAGTAAATTTATCCCTCTGTAACCTTCCCAATTGTTCATATATGGCCTCACCATAACACAATTTTCTTTTCCATGCCCGTTTCAATATCTCCACTCCTCCCCACCCACCATCTCTGACTCATTCCCTCACTCACTCACTCACTCACTCGGTGGGATGTCTGCTGAATTCTCGTGCTTTTCTATTAGTAGTCAAAATCATCAATGAGTTTTACCAGAATGTCGCAGTTGACAGAGGTGAATTTTTACTCCAGTTTTCTTTGACATTGGTTGTTACATTTTGGTTTTTAGTCTGCACAGATTTCTCTAATGAATGCTTTCTACTTCATTGAATCTGCACGCCAGAAGCAGGAATTTGGAATATTAACTATGAAATCTTTGTAAAAAGGCTCTGCTTCTAGTCACAAATTGTCAGTTCAACTTTTCTATTACTCACTCTATTCGATGCCTTTGCGCCTTCAACGTGATCTCTACCCAAATTCTGACTCGTCGATGAGGGAAAAGCAATAGAACTTTCTTCCTTTGGTATTCGATTAATGATAAGTAAGTGCCTTTCAGTGGACTAGGCTTTGTTTATTCCTTCCTAATGAGTGTCATCTTCCAGTTTTACATTTCGTTTTTTTGAGTGTTTTACCCCCCCCCCCCTCCTATACCGGAACGCTTACGAAATCTGATAATTTTCTCTTTCTCAATTCTTTGTCAAAGATCTTAATCTGTCTTGTGCTGTGCATATCTGATTTTAGCCTTTTCATAATTTCCGTTCTTGATTACTACTATTTTTTTTTTGTTTTGTTTTAATAAAAATCAGAGGGAGATTTAAATTTTCACTGATTGGAATCACAGAGTGGAATGCTATGGAGATTCCATTTCCTGTTTGTGAACCCCATGCCTTACTTTCTCCCCCATACTCTCCTTACCTGAATTTTTCGTAACGTGTAGAAGAATTATAATCTGTCACTGTTGAAACTTCAAATGGTTCTGAAACTTAAAAGATACGCTGATTTTTCGTTAGTAGATGCATTTTTTTCTTTTTTTGGGAAAGTGATGCATTCACTTTGCCAAACGCTAGAGGTTATCAGAAGACAAATGCTAAAATTGTAAGAGGTGCTGAAAATTTTGCATGCTTTAACTTCAAAAAAATGACGTTTTATCCCTGAACATTCAAAGATTTATTTGCTATAGTATTTTATTCGACAACGCAGTTTGGGAGTTTAAGCAAACGATGGTATCAATCCGAGTCAAAAGAACGCAGCTTTTTTTGATAAACAGAAATGGTAAAGCAAAGTCAAGTACAACAGTGTAATTGTAGCATAAATGTATACACAGTATTCGCTCCAGTGTCCGTACTGTAGCGGCTGAACATTGCAAATTAAATTCCCTGCCCAGTCAAGCCGAAGGGAGGGTGGGATGATAAAGCTGAGGAGACTCACATGTTGTACGAAAGACTGACAAATTAGCATTGATTTCGATGTGTTGGAGCAAAACGCGCGGAAGACCGAGCGGACACAACGCTCGGACAGCAACAGAGAGCAAAGCTCTCGGACGGTCGGGAGAGGTAGAGAGGAATATGAGAGAGAGCACACGAATTTAACGTGGAACACCCTTCTTTAAGTAAGGAAAAAACCATGAAAGAATACACTATAAAAGAATTATTTACAAGTGTTAGCTACACAAGCTCAAACTAAAGAAAACAATCTCAAGTGTACAACTTTCTCTCTCTAAAGTGTTTCTCTCACAAGTCTCACAAAGTGGTTGCTCACAAAGGCACACACCACAACTCACCAACCTCTCACACCCACATTAAATGATCTCAGCACATCTATATATACATGAATAAATATATATATTATTCACTACCCTAGGAATCTACCCAGCCACCCTAGCGCCAGGGTGGCAGGGCAGGTTGCCTGCCAGGCCGCCTGGCAGGCCTGCAACCTGTCTTGGAAGTTGTGGCTGCCACCAACTTCCAATGCCCATATTTATTGCTGCCGCAAATCATTAATGAGAGAATAAGTCAACGCACGCGTGGATGGAGTCCTCGTCCAAATCCTCTCGGACATGACGCACCAAGCAAAGTCCTCGTCCATTATTCCAATGGAGTCCGCGGACAAATACCACTCGAGAGTGACCCCAACACGATGACCATCAACGAGAGAGTACGCCTCCCCCACCCATCTCTTATTGTTCCTTCTTATATTGTGTCATATTTAACGTACTGGACGGTCCATATTAGCCATGACTATCGTTTGTTGAGGCCTGTGGATCATAGCATATTAAATGTATTGATTCTGCTATATTAACTTTTCTTTTCTCTTCTTTATTATACCTGTTACATGGACATGGAGAGCAACCCCTCTTTTCTCATCTTTATTATACTTATCACATGGTCTTGGAGAGAACTAACTAAAGACTCTAAGAACCAAAACACAGCAAATAGGTTTTTCTTTTATTACTGAAGATGGAATTAGTTAATTGATGCAGATGCTTTCAAGGTTGAAAGAACAATTACAGATGTTGATTAAGATGTCTGTCAGCAAACACAATGGTTTTTTATCATTTGTGCTCATTGAAGTAGCCCTAAAAATCAAGGACTAATTTATTATTGAGTTAAATATGAGTGAAGCAACTTTATGCTTGATTTTGTTACTCGTTATGAACGTTTACTTAATAGTTTAGAAATATCTCTTTTGAAATCTTATCCACGGTTTGTTATTTCTTTTTAGGACTAATCATATCCCTTGTAAGAATACTAGCTAGGAAGCATAATTTTGTTGTTGGCATAGGCTTAAATGGAGCGAATTCACTACACAAGCTAAGCTTATGTTGGGAAATTCTATTCGATTGTATGAAAGCTTAACCGGCAAGGATCATAAAATCTATATAAATTTATATATATTTTATGCTAAAAGTGTTATTGATATGATATTAGTTTTGCCTGGTCTGACCCAACCAAAACCATGCCAAATTCAAACATGCGAATCTTAACTAATGAGTATGGGTTGACTTGGCCTAACCCGAAATTTAAGTAAGTCTATTTATGGCTACATAGACTTAAATGGGTTGACTTGGCCAAAGTCAAGATGCAACTCATTTCTTTGTTTTTAAACCTCTTTCCAGAGCAATAGTAGGTTTAAATTACAATAATTCTCTTTCCAACTCTAATAACTGCTACTATACATAAGATGAATTATTGATAAATTGTCTAGACCCACCCACTTATTTTAGTCATTGATAGTGGAATAGTCAAATTATATTTGGTCATACCAATTAAACAATTTCCATCCCCATCCCCATCCCCATCCCCATCCCTCATGATGTAATTCCAACCAAATTTTGATCTTAGATCTTTGGTAGGATGAACTGTAGTATGCCCTTTTTTGAAAATAAAAACATTTCTTTCGTTCCTTATCTTTTTATTTTGATTGATAATTACTTTTGGACTTAATTGAATCATGGATGAAAATATCAGTATTGATATCAGTTGCAACTATATCACTATTGGACATATTAGACAATACATGTTGATATCGGATCTATCGAAAGATTAAAATTTCTAAAAATTTCAAGCTAACAGGACCGTATTAGGTGATATATCCCGGTATATCACCGATATATAAATATATTACAATATTATCGTGGTATCAAAAAATATTAGTATCGAGGACCCCTATGCCGATACATGTTGTCCAATATTTATATTAATGAGTTTAATAGAATGGGACACATGAACAAATTTAAACTTCCTGCCTATGGTGTCCAAAATTTTGACGGCATTGGGTGTTGTTGCTGGAACCATTTTGTAGAATGATTTGTTTTTGTAACATTTAAAACATATACAGATGATGGATCTTCCATTTCCTAAGCACACGGGAATGCCTGATCGGCTATAAAATTTCAAAATTTTGACTTTCAAATTGTCAGATTTCCCAGCAGATGATAGTGGAAGGTGGACTCTGCTTACCGAACTTACCTTAATGACAATATAGTGTTAGAGAAGCAACTTTTCGACAGAAGAAAGATACATTTTGTACAGAACAATAGGGTATATATTAGCAATATAATTGCCGCCCTATTTTTTGCTATGTCTTTAAATTAAGGAATATGTATGTTGGGGAATCCCTTAATCATACCCCTAATTGTACGAATTATTTCTTCCTATAATTAAGGGATATCGTCACCATTTATTTTTATAATTACTTTGGTGATGGCTCACGCCAATGCTCAAGTTGGTGCGTATTGGTCTCTCATGCCCAACTTCTCAAGTGAGAAGTAAAATTTCTTACTACATACCACTTTTTTAAGAATGTCAGCTAATTGGCCTTTTGATTTAACAAAATGGAGTCGAACTATCTTGGTTTTAAGGTTATGTTTGATGAAATGCCGATCTACTTCTACATGCTTGGTTCGATCATGTTAAACTAGGTTGTGGGAAATATCAATTGCAGTATTGTTACCACAATCAAGTCCATCTCAAAACTTGGGTTAAAGCTTGTTTCTGTTAGTAGTCTTTTAAGCTAAAGAAGCTCACAAAGACTTTTAGCCATCCCATGAAATTCACCTTTTGTAATTGATAAAGCTGCCACCTTTTGCTTTTTACTTCTCCATGTGTCTAGATTTGCACCAATAAACATGAAGTACATGAAGATAAGCTTTCTATCTGTGATGTTACTTGCCCAATCTGCATCTGTATAACATTTAATTCTTAAATGATTATATCTTAAAAACATAAGCCCTTTTCCAGCAGAGGACTTTAAGTAACAAAGAATTTGAATAGTTGTATTCATAAGGTTTTCACTTGGACAATGCATAAACTAACATACTACGCTTACAATATAAGCAATATCGGATCGTGTGTGTGAGAAATAGATGAGTTTTCTGACTAATCTCTGATATCTTCCTTTGTCCGTTGGCACTTTGTTTGGATATTTTTCAACCTTGTGATTTTGAGTTATTGGTGTGTTTGCAACCTTACAATCTAGTAGACCAAAATCTGACAATAAATTTAGGATATATTTTCGTTGAGATAAAGCAATACCTTGTTTAGATTGAGCAACTTTAATGCCCAAAAAGTATTCAAGTCCCCCCAAATATTTCATTTCAAATTCTATCACTAATTGCTCATGATGTACCAATAGAATCATTTGATTCTTTCTGCTAATGATTCTAATCAAAATGAATTCTTTTGGGGCTAGATATTTTTTTGAAAAATCATTTCTTGTAATAATCATGTCATCCACATTGACTATCAAAGCAGTTACTTTGCCCAATTGGTGTTTTAAGAATAGTATATGGTCTAAATTGCCTTATTGGAAGCCATACTTCTTCATTGCCAAGCTAAATCTCCCGAACCAGGCTCGAGGTGATTGTGTTAGCCCATACAAAGTCCGATGTAACTTACATACAATCTTTGTTCCGAAAGTTGTTGTGTAGTCATGTAGATCTGCTTTTCAAGATCACCATGGAAGAAGGTGGTGTTTTTTTACATCAAATTGGTGTAATAACCAATCATGATTGGTTACAAGAGATAATAAAACCCTTATCGAGTTCAACTTGGCAATTGGTGAAGAGGTTTCGTAATAGCCGACTCTGTATATTTGTGTATAACCCTTTGCTACCAACCTTGCTTTATATCTTTTAATTGATCCTTCAGCTTTGTATTTAATAGAGAACACCCATCAATATCCCATTGTTTTCTTCCCCTTGGTTAAAGGGACAAGAGTCTAGGTTTTATTCTTCAGTGGTGCCTCCATATCTTCATTCATAGTTTGAACCCAATTAGGGTCTAGTAAAGCTTCCTCAATACTTGTGGGAATTTTGCATAAAGAAATCTCGTGCTCAAAGGTTTTAATTGGTATGGGAAGCCATTTTGTGGATACATAGTTGGCAATTGGGTACTTAGACCACTGGTTTTCAAAGTCCGCAAAGTATTGATGTGGTGGTTTGCTACACTTAAGCCTAAGAGATAACTTGTAAACAACAGCAGGAATATCCATATCGTTAGAATTACAATGTGTGATAGGGAACTTATCTTCAGGATATTCTCAAGAGATAGGTCAAAATGTATTGAGTCAAGAGGTGGCATTATAGTAGAAGGTTAACGGCCACATTGGATGCCAAACCAAGTGCTGTGGGTGCAATATTCGACGCATAATTGGTTAGAAGAGGTGCTTCCGGTGATGATGCAGTGGCTGTCTCTATATGTAGGTCCTCATGGGACCATGGCTAGTCAAATTGTAATCAATTTAACTCTTTATTTTGTAGCCCCCTTGAAGTGATGAAGTGGATCCTAGTGAACTGAAGAAGGGATCGGATTCGAGGAATGTGACATCCATAGTTTTGAAGGTGTCTTTGGCGGTTAAATCGTTGCAGCGGTATCTGTTCTGATTTAAGACATATCCCAAGAAGAGACATCAAACAGCACATGAATCAAGCTTGACACATTGGTTCTTATGGAGGTGAACAAATACAACACAACCAAAAACTCATGGAGGAAGCATAAGTAGTGTGGGTGGCAAGACATGAGCTGATAGAACTTGAAGCGGAGTCTTTAAACCTAAGACTTTGGATGGCATCCGATTGATGAGATACACAACCGTAGCAATGGCATTAGTCCAATGTCGATGAGGTACATTAGTTTCAAGTAGAAGAGCTCGAGCAGTTTCAAGAATGTGACGGTTTTTCTACTCAGTGACCCCATTCTATTGAGGAGTTTAAGGATATAAGGTCTCATAAATAAGTCCATGGTGTCGGAAATAATCATGTAATTGCCGATTCACATATTTGTCCCCATTATTGGATCAAAGAATCCAAGTCTTGACAAGAAATTGTGTTTTAATCATTGTATGAAACGATCGAAACACATCCAGGAATTCACACTTATGCTCAATAAATAGAGCCTCGTCATCCGACTACAATCGTCATCAAATATTACAAACCAATGGAAACCAAACATGTTGGATGTTGGGGATGAACCCCATATGTTAGAGTGAACTAAAACAAAAGATATATCACTTTAATTCATACTTAAAGGGTACAAAACTTGGTAACTTTTTGTTAGAATGCAAGTTTTACGCTTAAAATCTAAAATTGACACATCCGAAAATCAATCTGGGAATAAGCATTGTTGGTAACCAAATGACGGGTGCCCTAACCAATGATGCCAAAGCTAAATCTTTTGCTTCCTGGCAGCCACCAAGTGGTGCTGGTGATTTGCTCGATCGTGCTGAAATAATCTATGTAAGATAGCCCCCCTCTTAGTACCATGACCAAAGATCTCCTTGGCGAGAATATCTTGAAGAAGACAAAAGGTCGAATAGATAAGTACAATGCAATTGAGGTTAGTTGTAATTTGACTAACAGATAACAATTTGTGTGAAATATAGGAAACTAGTAACGTATTTAACAGCGATAAAGTTAGTGACAAGATTAAAGTCCCAGCCCTTATAACTAGAGAAACAAGTCCATTAGCATTGGCAATACTAGAGCATTGAAGTGGGGATGATTTCACGAAATCTCCAGCATCAAAGCTTATGTGATCAGTGGTGCCAGAATCTAGAATCCAACCACTGCTATCAGTATCACGATGAAAACCAAAGAGCATTTTACGTGAATTTGGGTTTGAAGAGTTAGAAGGCGGTATGAGAGAGAGCAACGGCTCTGCTATAACCACTGCCACCTTACCCATTCCTCCCGCCTTTCCAGCAACTGTACCTCCTGTATTCCCAACAGCATGTTTTCAGGCCTGGAGTTCGTTCCACCGTTCAAGGTATCTATAAAGTTTGAAGCATGTTTCACGGGTGTGCTTCGAGTTGCCACAGTGTGAGCACTCAGTACCATCAGTAGTAGTTCTTGGCTTGGGGCAAGAACAAGACTTTCCACCATTTAGAGATAGATTTGTCTTAGGGATGTAGACAGAGGATCACTGCTTGAGGCCTCTGGAGGCTAGGACAGCAGCAGGTATGTGGTCTGAGTGTTCGGCTTGCATGACCTTTTGCCGAAGAGCTTCTCTACGGACATGAGTGTATGCTTGTTCAAGGGTAGGGAAAGGTCGCAATCGCAAAACATCACCACGAATATGATCAAGGTGGTCATCAAGTCTATCCAAGAACACATACACTTGGTCTTCTTGCAATGGAGTGTTGTAGTATTGGATATTGGTAGGACACTCCATAGTATTCGGGCAGCGAAAATCAATTTCGCACCATAACCCTTGGAGATCGTTATAGTATTGTTCAAGAGACCCGCCTGCTCGTCTGAGACGTATCACGTGTTGCCGGAAGTCATAAACTGGAGAGGTATCACTACCGTCAAAGTAGGTGGTAGCAACGGAATTCCATACCTGGTGAGCGGTAGGGAATCGAATAAATTGCCAATCAAGGTGGAGTCCATGGAGTTAACCAGCTACCCTTTAACAATGATGTTGTCTGTGCGCCACCGCTGAAAGGAAGAATTCATCTGAGGTAGTTAAGGGTAATAACTAGCGATGTATCCTAATTTATCCTTGTCAGAGATATACATCTTCATAATCTAGAACCAAAGGGCATAGTTAGTGTCGTTCAATTAGTCAATTGAATCAGCAGAGATGTCAATAGTTGAAATTGGGATTGAAGCTTTGGTTAGGGCTTCCGTCATGTTGGTCGTGAGATCAGCGAGAATGGAGGAGGGGTGAGTGTCATGATAGTCCGGGAAGCTTCGGTTGAAGGAAGCAGTCCAGAAGATTTGGCCACAGTGAGAGAGAGAAAAGGAATGAAGAAGAGGAATGAGAGAGAGAGGAGAGGAAAATCAAAGGACCAGTAACATGGACAGGTCAGTTTCTTTGATACCATGTCAAAGAAGCAACTTTTTGACAAAAGAAAAAGTATATTTTCATTGATACATTTTGTACAGAACAAAAGGGTGTATATTAACAATGTAGTTACCTTATTTTTGGCGATATATTTAAATTAGGAAATAGGTATATTAGGGAATCCCTAAAATATACCCCTAATCATGCTAATTATTTCTTCCTATAATTAAGGGATAGTGTCACCATTTATTTCTATAATTACTTTGGTGACAAATCACGGCAACATGCAGAGGAGAACTAAACTGAAAGAGATTTATCATTCCCTCCCATTCTCAGTTGGGAGAAGCCCACAGAGATGTGAGTTTTTACTGGATTTTTTTGAGTTATAGTAGCAAGTATAAATTATGGGCCTTAAACAACATATCTATCTGGAATTTGGACCATCTTGGACATTAGCCTCCGACAGAGCCAGTCAGTGTAGCATCATGACATTCATGCTGTGCACGTATAGGTTTCATGTGCTGCAATGTACTGTGCAGGTGGCACATGGTGCCAGGGTTGTGACACTCCCGACTTTATTTAACATAATAAAAAACCAAATTAAAATTGAAAGAATAAAATTGATTCGTACGAGGATTAATTGTAACGTTGGTTTTTTTACCTCTTCAAATTTTTTGGATATTTATTGATCTCATTTTGAAATTTGTACATGAAATGAATCGATAAAAGTGTTCCGCTACAGTGAATTACTGATAATATTAATTAGGATTGTTTTGTCATCGTTTTAAAGTTTGTTTTTTTTTTTTTTTTTTTTGGATATCTATCAGTTTTTAGTTTTGAAAATTATATATTTTATAAATTGAGAGGGGGGTCCGCTAATGCAAAATTGGGCAGATGTTGGAGTATAAAAACTCATCTTTTCAGGCTTGGTGTGGTAACTGAGGTTCTTGGGTTGAGTTGGTTCTTTTTTATGCTATAGGAATGTTCTTAGTTTTAATTAAAGTGTTCATAGTTAGACTATGAGACTGATAATTTGTCTTTCCAATTCAGCGTAAAACGCACACTGTTCCCAACCAGTGATTCTCATGTCCTTCTTGTCAAGGAAAGACTAGCCAAAAGAGCTCCATTAGATACAAGGAGAAAGTGATAAGAATCCCCATTTCTTATAGTTATCTTCCAGTACAATGCACGAAATGGTTTCTGCTTAACCATGCTATGTAAGTCCAAAGAGCATTGGCATTAGGGAGCATTTCATAGTACAACACTTTCTTGGGGTTTTCCCTCAATAGTAATGTCTTTAGAAAGAATGGTTATTTGAAGAAAGATATGGTGAAGATGTGGAACGTGTGGGTCCATTATGTGGACACTTCTTGTTAGGGCTCACATGGTTGATTTTTACTTCACCTTATAATTTCCTAATTTACTTTGAAGGCCCTATATTCATAAACTGAAATGCAATTGGAGAAAAAGGAGAGGGAGAATAATGAGGTTTGTTCGATGGCAAAGAGTTTTTTGCCATCATTATTAACAAGTCCTGAGCTTCATGTTACCCTCATAAGAGACATGCAAGGCATCCCATTTCCGTCGGTCGAACGCCTGGTTCTTAACAGGCTTTTATCAACCACCATTGCTCGAGTCCACAAATAACCAAAACAAAAAATCGATCATTAGCTCCACTTATCAAACACATAACTCTATTTTCAGTGCTCCTGAAAACAAATAGAGATTATTGTAGACGGGATCGTCTTTTGGCAATGACTGGTGATATTTGGCAAAGGTTGTTACATTGGCCCTGTGTGAATCAGCGCATTACTTTGCTAAACTACCACTTTCTATGAACCCTTTCAATCTAATTCCATATCTGCATATTTTAATTTTATGGTGTCCAATGAAACCTTCATAGATATGAATCTTCATAGAAGATAAAGATAGAATGATTCTTTTGCCTTGGATTCTAAGATAAAAACCAAGATTCTGGAACTCAGTTGTACTATATTGCTAAATGATTTCCTTTTCTAGAGGTGTTGTTTTTTCATTTTCTTTTCCATGCCGAAAGATGATAATGCATCAAAAAATAAATTTAAGTTCATACAAGTTGCAGGTATGTGCTTCCCCATAGAGTCTTTAATACCTAATTCTATAAAGAAATTCGGTGAAGACTAGAATGTTTTGAAAATGGCCTTTCACCTCAGTTGAATTATTTGCTAAGGCTTAAGCTATGCTGTTGACTTCTCTGGAGGTATGGCTGTTCTGCACTTCCACAAACTACTGCTACATAAGGGTACTGCAGTCATCTAGAATGGCCGCATAAGGGTGCTGTTCATCAATCCATCCATCAATTCCATGTTATCAGTGCTGTGCAATCACATTCTACACTGAAATGCATGATTAGTAGATTTTGATTGCAGTGGTCCATCACAGAGCACCTCCTACACAAAACTAATGGTGAAGCATGTCTTTCCTCCTTTCTATTGGAATCAGTCCACTCCTCACTTTGTCTCGCAAAGCCAAGAACAAATCTTTTAAAGGATCAACTACCGAGCCCTTTGTTCAAATGCATGCATAGGCGTGATAATAACACACAATTGCAAGTAAATAATATGCAACAAAACTAACAAATTTTATATGAAAACCTTTTTCAACTAAGAGAAAAAACACAACACTTAAGACTCCAAAAACTTTGTACTATAATATGAGTCTAGTTACGACAAGCTTTTCAAAATCACCTTTAGATTCACTACTAATGTAAGCAAATAGAGCAATGAACAACAAGAGAGTGAATAAAACAACTAGAAAAAATATTCTATACAATTGTTAGAACAACACTAAAGACTGGAACAAGATTTGAGGCTCAATGAGTTGGCAAAATCTCCTCCTTTGCTTCCTCTTCTCCCTTCCAGTCTGGGGCTGAATGTGCTTGAAAATGACTCACATTACTTGCCCCAAAATAAAGCAAAACACATAAAAAAATTATGTCTAAAGTTCGAACAGTGAAACTGGCATTAGCCAAGATAAAAACTATCTAGAAACTGCAATGACATACATGTGCCCTTCATGTGCGCATTACCTATGTGCTCAAATGTCTAGAGATTCTGTGGAAGAAATCATAACCTGTGCAAAACCTTTCAGGAATGATGACATATGATGGCCTTGAGAATTGCATTCTCAAAATTCATTCTCACAGTAATGGAAGCGAGACAAGTAGAGAGGACACATTCACCACCGACTCCTTTGATGAGGATGACACCAGCTGTTCATCTAGCAAAGATGTGTTTGGGTCCTCCTCTCAATGGATTATGAAGAAGGATTATCAAGAAAAAGATGAATGGGATATATCCGAAAGTCCCCAACAATTTTATTTCAGAGAAAAAACAGCTTATGTATTACAGTTTTCAGATATAGATGTGATGAAAGAAGTATTTGCTAAACTTTTGTTGGGTGAAGATGTTACTGGAGGAAGTAAGGGTGTAACCTCTGCACTGGCGCTGTCCAATGCAATAACAAAGCTTGCAGGTAGTCTTCACTTGATCTTTCAGCATGTACTTCTCTGTTCTAAAATATTTATCAGTGTAAGTGATTTTTTTTTCCTTTTTTGAATTATATACCAACTGCTAAGCACAATCTGCAGCATCTGTTTTTGAGGAGCTGTGGAAACTGGAACCTCTGCCCAAAGAGGAGAAGACCAGGTGGCGAAAAGAAATGGACTGGCTGCTCTCCCCTGCCAATTTTATGGTTTCTTTGGTTCCAGCTAAGCAAAGTGGCACCACTGCCCGATCATTTGAGGTACTACTTTTTTTTTTTTCTTTTCTTTTCGCTCATTCTGCAGAATGCCAGAATCTTTTACATTTAATTTCTTAATTTATTGTTTTTGGTGGGTTAGCAGATAATGACCCCAAAAGCTCGGGAAGATGTGCACATGAATCTTCCTGCACTTAAGAAGTTAGACTCCATGCTTATTGTAGGTGACCTCTTCATTCTCATAATCATAGGGAATATTATGGATAAAATTGCTATAAATTTACCTCGAATGTGGAATCACTATCTTTTGTCACAGGAAACTCTGGATTCAATGGAAAACTCAGAATTTTGGTATGTAGAAGGCAGTAGATACAGTGAAGGAAGAGATGGAAGTGCAAGGCAGAGCACGAAGTGGCGGTTCCCACTCCCCCGAGTTCCAAAAGGTGGACTCTCAGAGAATGCACGGAAGAAGTTGCTTTGTCAAGGTAATCGGATCCATCAAGTGTTCAAGGCTGCTAAATCTATCCATGAAGGAGTTTTACATGAAATGCTTGTGCCTGAAATTATCAAGGATGCACTCCCCAAGGTATGCCTCTTCTCTCTAATAGCATCTTGTGTTTAAGAATGCCAATGCATTGCTGAATACTTTGGTTATCCTGATTTGTTATTGATGCCAGATATACTTAATCGTTAATGGAATAAGATTTTTCCTAAATCAGAATTGGCCGTCCAAAGCATAGATTGCACACTGAGTTTGAGTTGAGTATTAGACGTATGGATGCCTTGGGATGGGTTGGTCAGTGCCATGACCTGCTTCCAAACTTATTATGGTAGGTGAAAATTCCCCAAACCTATCTTTTGCTTGTAAGGAATGGTTGGCTCCATCTAACCCAATCGTGCAAGGCGCCAGCAGAAACCCACTCTGCCCCATTTCCAGGGTGGATATTGCAATGCCCCATCCATGTCATCTGCATTTAAGTTGGAAATTCCCCTACTCTACCCAACATGTTCGGTTGGGATTAATTAGGTGGGAATAAGATATTCATTAACTTCTTTGGTTGCAAGTATGGGAACTGGAAATGCATATTATCAGGGAATATATATTATGAGAGAAAGTGAGAATGACTAACCCTGTGTAGGGGTGAGTTTATTTATCCCTAGACAAGTGGAAATTTTAATTACATGTCCCACCTATCCTTATCTTGCTGCCACGTGCAGGCCCTGGCCCACCTCAAATGGCCCCCGCCCGGTCCATCTTTGAATCCCCTGCTGATGAGCCTGCCGACCCCCAACAGCTGGCTTGCCAGTTGGTCATCCACTGGTCCTTTGTTTTGGTCTGTCCACATTTTCCCCACAGTCAATGTTTATTCCTAACACGAACCAAATATTGTGATATTTATTCCCACTTTATTTTTGGTAGTATTTTTTTCCATTCGCATCTTATTGCCTTGTAGCAATCAAACGATCCTTTAGTTTGGGCAGGGCAGAGCCCAGTGGAGTGGTAAAACAATCTTGGTAGGCAATCTTTTTTAATGGTAGTAAGGTAGGCAATCTTTTTGTTGACTAATGGCATGAACTCTTATGTATTCAGTCAGGGATGGCAAGTTTAGGCGATGAACTATATAACGAATTGACTAATGAATTAAGGTCAGCAGTTGAGGTGGAAAATGCTCTGAACCTGAAATCTGAACGTGAGGCCCTTTACACCGTCAACAGGTTGGAAGCTGCTGCACTCGCATGGAGAGACGCAATCAAAGAGAAAGTCCAACGTAAATCTCCTGTTCGAACATCCTGGCCCTTTGTGAAGGACCCTGTCACTGAGGTGGATAAGATGGAGTCTTTATTGTTCCGAGTGGAAACTCTTCTTCGGCAACTGAAGACGAGATATCCATGCCTTCCACATACATTTCTTGACATCACAAAAATTCAATATGGCAAGGTCAGTACAGCAAATTGAAATGCATATTTGATTAATTTTACTGCTCTTCGAGATGGAGTGTACTTTCTCCTTTTTTGAAAGAAAGAAATTGATATAGGAGAAGACCTACACATAGGGGATATAGATAGGGAGATAAGATCCGATGATTGACGATCAAGATATCAGATGGATCTTAAGCGAAAATAACTAAGATGAATCTGGGAGAAGTGAAGTAATGGACAATGAGGGAAGAATGAAAGATAATTGATAGACATCTTATAATCTTGCAATCTAACCCTGAATGATAAATGACAAAATCTACTGAATTTTCCCCAACCAACATTTGAACTTATCCCAAAAATGGTTCTTTGCAAACATAAAATCTCAAGAATGCTTGGAAGTGTTTAAAATACCGATCTTCAGCACAAACATGTCCCAAGTAGATGCAAGGCTAGCCAAACACAGTGCTTATTCTCCTCATGCGTTATTAGAAAATATAGGGAATATAACAAAATAGGAAATACAGTATATATTTATTCCCTGTATATATTTTTTGTATTTGTTCCCTTTTCTGTTTTTTTTCCGTTGCTTATACTTTCCCTCGTTATTTTCTTTCCACTTTTTTTCTTGTAATATAAAAAGGACAACGGGCTCTGTATTTGTCATCAAGCGAAATGAATAAGAATTGGCATCCGCCGTCTTCATCGTCCTCATCCACACCTCTCTCTCCATCGTCCTCTTCGTTTTGATACTAAACTTTTCATGGTATCAGAGAATGGCGTTGCCACTGATTTTGCTCGAATCCACATCAAACACAACCAACCAGTCTACTGTCTCTTCGCACGAACACATACGACTTTAAACCCTCAAAGATCTCACAAATCCCTTCCGGTTGGAAGTCAGTGACAATCCTGCCATTACTCTCGTCACCGACTTTCTCACCACCGACAACTATGCGACCTGGTCCCGGGCCATGCGCCGCGCCTTGAGAGCCAAAAATAAGCTTCAGTTCATCGAGGGCACTGTTCACAAACCGAGCGATTCTAGCGATCCCCTTTTCGAAATTTGGGGACGATGCAATGATATGATTGTTTCGTGGATCCAAAACTCGGTTAGCCCATCAATTAAATCCAGCGTTGCATTCGTCGATGATGCCTTTGAAATCTGGAACGAATTGCGCGACAGATTTGCTCAACAGAACGGGCCACGAATTCTCCAATTGAAGAAGTCGTTGGCTAGTCTGCTGCAAGGACAAGACCCTGTAAGCGTCTATTACGGTAAGCTTAAAACCTTGTGGGATGAACTCTTAATTCATGATCCCCTCCCAAACTGTGCTTGCGGCAAGATGCAAATTCTTGCCGACAGATATCAACGTGATTGCGTTATACAATTTTTGATGGGATTAAACGATTCCTACTCTAATGCTCGTGACCAAATCATGATGATGGACCCTTTACCTTCTGTTAACCGAGTGTTCTCAGTTATCCAGCAACAAGAACAGCAGCACCAGATGATGTCTGTTACCCAGATTACGAACACGGTAGCCTTAGCTGCCAAACGAAACCCTAATCCTTCCAAATACAGTGTGAAAAACAATCATCCTGTCAAGAAAGACAGACTTTTCTGTGATCATTGTAAGATCGCAGGGCATTCGATTCAACAGTGTTTCAAACTTGGCAATACTGATGCGCCCGTGTGTTCTTACTATAACAAGACCGGGCATGTTATTGAAAAATGCTACCTGTTACATGGTTTCCCACCGAATCATAAGTTCCATGGCAAAACTGGGAAGATAAATCCTTCAGCCAACTTGTCTAGTTTCAAACCTCATACCGATCAAGAAGGAAACAATGATGACAGAGTTGCACTGACTAAAACTCAATTTAAACAGCTCATGGACTTAATTCAATCAAAGGACGCTGCGGCCAAAACAATTCAGCCCATAATCGACTCGATTATCGAGCAGCCGAAGGCTGCCAACATGACTGGTAATATCTTTACTGTTTCTCCCTTCCATAAACATCATAAAGATAATCAGCGTGTATGGATTTTGGATACCAGGGCCACAGATCATATAATATGTGATCCCTCGTTATATGCTCATTACACGGTCCAGATTTCATGCTCGGTCAAACTTTCGGATGGAAGTAAAGCCTCTGTCTCGCATATTGGAAATATTAAACTCACTGATAAGTTAATATTGCAAAATGTCCTCTGTGTTCCTTCTTTTACTTTTAATTTAATTTCCGTAAAGCGACTAACTGATACACTGAATTGTTGTATGTTTTTTCTCTCTAACATTTATTTGATTCAGGACCTTGCTACTTGGACAACGATTGGGATGGGTAAAGAGAAAAATGGACTGTATTGTCTGATAAATGAGAAAGTTGATCCCAATGCTTTACAGAGCCTTCTCTCTAAATTCTGCAAGGGGCTCTCCGTTAATTTTGCTTCATTGTCTTCTGATTTGTGGCATTCTCGATTAGGTCTTACTTCGTATTCTAGAATGAAATTAATAAGCGACCCTTTTGTAAAAGGAGCCGTACATTCTATTAATGATAATCCTTGTGCTATTTGCCACATGGCCAAGGAACGTCGCCTCCCTTTTTTCTCCCAGTATCCATAAGTCACACACCTTATTCGACGTGGTGCATTGTGACTTATGGGGACCATGTTCCGAGGTATCTTATGACGGATATAAATACTTTCTGACTATCGTTGATGATGCATCCAGAAGTACCTGGATTTACCTGCTGAAACAAAAATCGGATACAAAATTGTGCTTGGAAGCCTTCTATAATCTGGTTGCCGCACAATTTAATGTCAAAATCAAAGTGATTCGTAGCGATAACGGAACAAAATTCATACTGGGAAATTTTTACAGAAAAACAGGTATTATTCACCAACGTAATTGTGTGGAAACATCACAGTAAAACGGTGTTGTTGAACGTAAACACCAACATTTATTAAATGTCACTAGAGCTATTAGATTTCAATCGGGACTTCCTTTGAAATTTTAGAGTGATTGTATACTCACCGCTGCACACATCATCAATAGAATTCCTACTCCAATACTCGAAAATAAGACTCCATATGAAATTCTATTTGGAGTTAAACCCAACTACACCAACCTCCGCATATTTGGTTGCTTGTGCTTTGCTTCCACCATCTCCCAAGGCCGTACCAAGTTCGATCCCAGAAGTAGAAAATGCGCATTCTTAGGCTACCACTTTGGTGTCAAAGGCTACAAATTAATTGACTTAAATAACCATGCTACCTTTTATTCAAGAGATGTGATTTTCCATGAAAATGTATTCCCTTTTCAAAACGACGGCACTGGCCAAAGCTCCAATATTCAACCCAATGCACCCTCATTAGAACCATCTACTACCTATAACGAACAATTATGGCAAACACAACCGGTGCTATCAAATTTACATGATTCTCACTCGAATCCTGTAGTTGAAACTATGACCGAAAATAATGAAGAAATTCCCACCATTTCTATCCACAACCAGGACCAGGAACAACTGATCAACGATCATTCCGAACCAAATAAAATGAATGATACCCAGTCCACTACAATTAGTCAAATACCCATTCAAAGAACCACTAGAGTTCGCAAAGCGCCTGAATACCTGAAAGAATTTCATTGTCACCAAGTATCTCAAACTTCGTCTACTAAATCAAACGCACAAACACCTCTAGGTAAACCGTATCCCATTGAAAATCACATATCATATCAAAAATTTTCTCCCTCCTTTGGGCATTTTTCAGCAACCATAACATCTCACAGTGAACCACAAACATATGCCCAAACAATTCGTGATGAAAAATGGCGTGAAGCCATTAAAGATGAATTAAACGCATTGGAGCAAAATAAGACATGGATCATTACTGATTTACCCCCCGATAAGAAAACTATTGGTTGCCGATATATCTTTAAATTAAAGTTTAATAGTGATAGAAGCATTAAGAGATACAAATGTAGATTAGTCGCAAAGGGATATACGCAACAAGAAGGGATCGACTATCATAAAACTTTTTCCCCTGTTGCCAAACTAACTACAGTTCGATGTATCTTAGCAATCGCGGCCATCAAAGGGTGGCACTTGTACCATTTTGATGTTAACAACGCCTTCCTACACGCAGGTTTAAATGAAGAGATCTATATGCAGAAACCTCCCGGATACACTAAAGGAAAACCGAATCAAGTTTGTAGGCTGTTAAAAAGCATATATGGCCTCAAACAGGCCTCTAGGCAGTAGTACTCCAAGCTATCTACTTCCCTGATTACTTTTGGCTTCACTCAATCCAAAGCTGATTATAGCCTATTTACCAAATAAGATGATCAATCCTTTACAGTGCTACTTGTATATGTTGATGATATCATTGTGGCTAGTAGTTCTTTGGCTTCCATTCATTTCGTTAAATCATATCTTAATCGTGCCTTCAAAATTAAAGATCTCGGTGTTTTACGATATTTTCTTGGGATAGAAGTTGCACGCTCATCAACGGGCATCCATATATGTCAAAGAAAATATGCCCTTAATATTTTAGCAGATTCAGGTTTCCTTGGTTCAAAACCCCTTAAACTTCCAATGGATCAAAATGTAAAACTGAGTAAAGAAACTGGGACTGTTTTGCAAGATCCTAGCATCTACCGAAGACTAATTGGCAGGCTTCTCTATCTAACAGTCACAATACCCGATATATGTTACGCTATCCATATTTTGAATCAATTCATGACTCAGCCGACATCTAGTCATATGAATGCAGTTTATCAAGTTCTGCGATACCTCAAACAGAATCCGGGGCAGGGTATATTATTCTCTTCCACTTCTAACATTCAACTTCGAGCTTTTTGTGATGCAGATTGGGTCTCATGCCCTGACACTCGAAGATCCATCACTGGCTACTGCACCTTCATTGGGAACTCCCTAATCTCTCGGAAGTGCAAGAAACAATCGGCTGTTTCTCGCTCCTCCGCGGAAGCAGAATATCGATCCATGGCTACCACTTGTTATGAACTATCTTGGCTCCGTTACATCTTACGTGATTTGTGGATACCACACTCTCATGCCGCTGATCTCTACTGCGACAATCAAGCTGCTCTGCACATATCCGCCAATCCTGTTTTCCATGAACGGACCAAGCACATTGAGCTGGATTGTCATTTGGTTCGTGATAAGATCCAAGACGAAAGTGTTCGGACTCACTATGTGACTACGTATAATCAACTTGCCGATATGTTCACCAGGATTTTGCCTGCACACCGTTTGCAAATTCACTTATCCAAGCTGGGCATACTCAATATATATGCTCCACCTTACAGGGGGTATTAGAAAATATAGGGAGTATAACAAAATAGGAAATACAGTATATATTTATTCCCTGTATATATTTTTTGTATTTGTTCCCTTTTCTGTTTTTTTTCCATTGCTTATACTTTCCCCCGTTATTTTCTTTCCATTTTTTTCTTGTAATATAAAAAGGACAACGGGCTCTGTATTTGTCATCAAGCGAAATGAATAAGAATTGGCATCCGCCGTCTTCATTGTCCTCATCGTCCTCAACCACACCTCTCTCTCCATCGTCCTCTTCGTTTTGATACTAAACTTTTCATGCGTATTCTATAGACCGTCTTGTTTAATTTGCTGTGACTTTTCCATGGACAGGGTGTGGGGCACTCAATTATTGAAGCATACTCCAGAGTTCTTGGAAACTTGGCCAACAACATACTATCAAGAATCAGAGATATCTTGCAAGAAATCAATCAAGCAATTCCGATTCACCCGTGGCTAAATGTTGCTTCTCAGGATTAAGTTCGAGAGGGATCTCAGAGGTCTCGGTCGTGAACTCATTCACTGATACAGTTGGTAAGTTGGATGGGCACTTGCTCCGATCAAAGCAGAACCGATTCAAAGGTATTTTCACCTAGTGAGGCCAAGACAAGCACAGTTACTGCAACACCTAGTAGTAGCCGCATATTGTGCATTAGCGCAGTCAATAATGGTTCTCCAGGTGTTTCCCCTTGACGTCTAGTAAGGTCACTCTTCACGGCCTTTTCCTGTACTAAGTAAATTGAGAATATCACTTGCCCAAGGAAGAAGAAAATTCTGGTCTTCCTGAGTCCTGTAGCAGTCTGATGGCATTTTTGTAGGTAGGTTTTTATCACCCTACAGTTGTCACCATTTTAGGATTGACATAATTCCGTGCCAATGGTTATCCTTGTTGAAATGCATTTAAGTCTTTCTGATGTGTTTAAGGCTCAAATTGGGATGCTAAGTAAGTTCAAATGAGAAAAAAATACCATTGCGTAACTCAGTATGCATTTCAAAATGCGGCATTCCAATGGCACAAAACAGAACGGTGGCATGCGAACTTTGAGCAACACAAAATAGAATGTTGATGCATGAGCATTGCGTAGCATGGCACTCAAATGTCATGAGACACAACATTGACTTGCGAGTAGAAATCCTGGTGACAGGATAGATAGAAATTTTTTCAGGGGAAAACCAAATTTGTGAGATTGATATCAAAAGCTAGGTTTTCAAATCCCAAATATTCACACTTGCTCCTGCCTGTTAGACCACATAATTGTGTGAGTGATGTGGATATTAGAGTTTCAATTGAATTGGTAGGGCTTGAGTTGACGAAGGCAGTGTGGATAAAGGAGCAACTCCTTCATGCTATGGCTATGGTGGATGCACCCTTCGTTCAAATAACCAGCTTTTATCTGCTTGGGAATATACATCCAGAAAACAATATATCAAAGGTAATGGAGGGGATAATTGAATGGGGGATGGGTTGCGAATAAGTCTAAAAGAAGAGTTCAATCTCAAAAAATCGGTCTAATGTGAGGGGGGTTTTTTAGGCTTACAAGTCAGTTCTTGTGGAGCCGGCTTTCCAATGTAGGATTTGCAACAGGATGTCTTTCTTAAGTCCCCCTTCAGTGTATGGCCTGTGTGTTTAATTGGTTAATAAGAAAGAGAATTCACATAAAAATTTTAATAAGTTGTAAATTATTAATATTTGTTT
>JAODPA010100005.1:0-21488 GCA_025585075.1 Nepenthes mirabilis
TATAGCCCCGTATGCCGGGTTAAAGGCATTACCTCCCGCCCCGGGGAGCATAATGAGGGGGTACGGCTTTAGGTTGTGGGGTAGCACACAACCCGTCCTCGATGTTGTCCGCTCCCATCCGATCCCTAAAGATTATATGAATTCCGAATGATTTTGATGAAGACAAGATGAAAAGAATATGAACCAAGAAGAAACGATATGATGATTTTTATTATGCTATATTATGATCTATAATTTGATTATATGTATGCTTATGTTTTCTGCATGTGAGTATCCTGCTGGGCTTTGTAAGCTCACTCTTGTAAATTTTCAGATGACAAGCTTATGGAGGACGGAGTTGAGTAGAGTCCTATGGTGTAGCTGAATGTTTAAGCTAGCTGGAGCAGATTTTTGGAGTTTTGTTTATTTTGTTTTGAGGAAACTTGTAATATTGATTCCGCTGCTTATGAATGTTAGAATGTTTCCTGTAATATTTTGTTTTTGGGATTTATGAAATTATTAATCTTTAGAATGCATCTCAGGTTTGTATAAAGATAAGAAAAATTTTTATGTTCACCTTTTTATCTTTTATTTGAAAGAACTTTGTTTTGACGACGGCTTTTGATGGTAATAAAAGTCGGGTCATCACAATACCTCTTATCTAGGCCACTCCGGCTTGTTATCAAAAACAGCACTCCTGAACTTGGCCATTCCGGCCACAACTCACGCCTGGCCACTCCGGCCAAAGAGAGTATAATATTCACTCTAGAATCTTGCTAAGGCCACTCTGGCCTTTTAGCAAAAATGAACTCCGGCCTTTTGGCGAAAAGGCACTTCGGCCAATTAGCGGACCAGCATCAGAATGGGCTTCAATGCAGCATACGGTTCCCAGTAGAACATCATCTTTCTTGTCAACATCAGAATGAATCCAACGCTTCACAGATCCAGCTCTTCACAGAACTCCGGATGTTGAAGGCACAAGGCCACTCCAGCCTTAAGAGCATCTCCGTCCACTCCGTCCAATGAGACAAAAATCACTCCGAACATCCAGCTTTTCACAGACCTCCGAAAGTTGAAGGAACAAGGCCACTCCGGCCTCAAGAGCATCTCCGACCACTCCGGCCAATGAGACAAAAATCACTCCGGAAGTTGAAGGTAGTTCATTAGAAGCTTGGAATGTGAAGGTAGATCATGACACTCCCGGTGATCGAATTCTTTTGAAGCTTGGAATAAACTAAAGTGGAAGTTCATTAGATTCGTTTGAAGTATCGGATTTGCCCCTTGGGTCCTCCCCAGAACTCCGCCTGCTCTGCTTCTCCCTCTGCTCCTGCGTCGATGCCAGTCGAGATGGGCGTCTTGGGTTTGCCCGCTGGTTCTTCCCAGCCTCCCACCACTGTTGGTGTTCCTCCTGTTAACGCAGCCTGTGTTTCTCCATCTTCTTCTGAGGCCTTGTGTGAAATCGCTACTGAAACAGGGACTGCAAACATCTCTTCGAAATCCAATCCAGGTGCGGTCCTTTCTTCTCCCCCGTCCTTCTAGGCTACTGTCGTCAATAACCATGGAGTTAGTTTGTGTCCTCCCCTAAAATTTTATCCCCCTCATTCTATTGATGGGGATATCGTTTCCATTTCGCCCCCAGATGAGGTCATTCGGCAGAGCCGGGATGTTTAGGGAGCCACGCTTGTTGGTTTCTTCTATGAAACCCCTCTTCACTTTCAGGCGGTAAACATCATTGCCCGCAAAATTTGGGCCAGATTTGGGCTTCGCCATGTTGCTGGACATGAGAATGGATTCTTCTTCTTTCGGTTTGAGTCTGATGAACAACTGAACCTTTATCTGTCTAAAGGCCCCTGGGCATTTGGCCAGAAAACCTTATTCCTTAAACGCTGGTTTCCTAGAATGGAACTGGCTAAGGAAGCTCTCCAAACCTTTCCTGTTTGGATTACCCTTTCCAACGTGCCGGTTGAATTCTGGACTCCATTAGGGCTTAGCTGGATTGCAAGTGGGGTTGGTAAACCCATCAAATTGGACTCGAGTACAGCTCGGATGGATCGGCTGCACTTTGCACGAATATGTGTTGAAGTGTGTAAAAAGGATCAACTTCCAACAAAAATCAGAGTAAAATCTGGGGGTTTTGATGATGTTAAGTTCGTTGATGTTGAGGTTGCCTACCACTAGAGACCGGTGCATTCCTTGCAAAAGCGCTCTGCTATCCAAAAGAGCAACAGGAAGGATCGACCTGCTCGTCAGGGTGCTCCCCCCAGGATCCTGACCCCTGATGACGCCTTGGATGAACGGGGATGCCTTTCTTCTATGGCCATCCTTGATGTTGATAAATCACAACATTTAAAGACTGAGAATTCGGGTAATAAATCTGCTGTGGGTAAAGCTGAGTCTCCTAGACTGGCTGATAATTCCCTTTCCTCCTCTG
This sequence comes from Nepenthes mirabilis, assembly GCA_025585075.1. Lineage (NCBI taxonomy): Eukaryota > Viridiplantae > Streptophyta > Magnoliopsida > Caryophyllales > Nepenthaceae > Nepenthes > Nepenthes mirabilis. The sequence continues at coordinate 2,411 of JAODPA010100005.1, forward strand.
ATGGGGTTTGTTGTGAGCCAGTTGGAGGAGCTCTGTTGAACAAAAATGTGGTTCCCTCCTCTCCCTCTCATGTTGTTGGTGTTGGAATGTAGGGCAGCATTATCAAAGTGCCTCAATCTGGACAGGTCCTCCCTGGATGTGATGCAGGAGCTGAGGTTAATGTCTTAGCTGGATCAATTGTTACTGATGATGGGGATTCCCAAGAGGCTGTCGTGGATATTCTGCCCCCCCAGGTTGTTGCCTGCTGATGCTGTTCCTCCTGTTCTATGTGAGATAGATTCTTCTGAGGAGACCAGCAGTGCTGACCAATCTGGTGAGGAGAGTTCCTCTGATTGCCCTGAGTTGGGTGGGTCTGGCCCGCTTGAGGGTGCTCCGGCTGTTGGCTCTTTTCCTGGACCCCTTTCCGACCCGCCTGATCCTCATGCTTTGGGTTCAATTACGGTGGTAGATCCTAATTTTACCCCCGAATCTATCTCTCGGATCATTCAGAAATACTCCCTAGATGGCTCTTCGGAAGTACAAGCAGTGCCTAGCACTGTGAACAAGAAGGATGCTCTGGATGGTAGTCTTCTGGACACGGATCTGGTCGCCGATCAGATCCCTATTCCTGTTTCAGATGTTAGCTGTTTGGATGAGGATCCATTGTCAATTGAGAAGGCTCCGTTGCTTATGGCTCTCCAACAGCTCCTAGACTCGGATGGCTCTCGTCAACTATTTGAAGCCACCCTTCCTGAGCATAGGAACATTGTGATGGATTTCCTGAACAGGTGCTGGCAGGATGTAAATGTTGAGAACAATTGTAAGTTTCTCTCAGCCTTTCTGTTGGTTGCGGCAGATAAAGGGTTTCCCCCTGATGCTTATTTGATTGCTTTCCAACTAGTAGTGATGGCTGACACCTCTCAGGCCCATAGTGCCTCATTCTCTCCCGAGGAAGAGAAGGTAGTTTTTGGAATCCTGGCTTCCTTGCTGAAAACACCAACGAGTTTTTCGGTTATCCAAAATTTTTGGCTGGTCTACATGGTAAGGCTTTTAAGATCCCGACTGAAGAACCCTGGCTTCAGTACAAGTCTAGGAGACGGCGTAAAGCTTCTTCCAAGAAAAACCGGATCTCTCATACATGAAAACCTGCAGCTGCTGGATTGGGTGTGGGTTGGTCGAGTTGTCCCTTTTCAAAGGAATTCTCCTGGGCTAATTGAATTTTCGCTAATTGGCCGGAGTGCCTTTTCGCTAAAAGACCGGAGTGGACTTGGAAGGAATAATCCGGAGTGCCTTTTATGCACTTAAAGGCCGGAGTGTATGGCTATGAGGCCGGAGCTGGCTTTGGCGGAGTGCCTTGTATATTTAGTGGCCGGAGTGCCTTTAGTATAAATTGGACGAAGTGGCCTCAAAGTGGCCGGACTGCTTTTTGTATTCATTATGGACGGAGTGGCCATAGAGTGGTCAGGACGGAGTGCCTTCTGCACACTAAAAGGCCGGAGTGGCTTGCGTGTGATGAGGTCGGAGTGGCCATGCGTATGATGATTCTGGAGTGACCATGCAAATGACGATACCGGAGTGCTTTTTCGCTAAAAGGCCGGAGTGACCTTGAGTTTGATATATCCGGAGTGCCTTTGTACTCTATAGTCCGAAGTGGCCTGCGTGTGTTGAGGCCGGAGTGACCATTTCCATAGTGTCCTTTGTACACTAAAAGCCGGAGTGGCCATGTGTGTGATGCGGCCGGAGTGGTCATGTGAGGTGAATTTGCTTGCCTCTTCCAGCAGGTCTGTGCTGCGTTGGATGGTACGTTTGGCATCTGTGTTGCTGAGCTACTTCAGTCGATTTTGGAATAGCTGATCAGTTGTCTGATTGTGTGTAACATTAGACAGATTTCATATTTTGTGGTTTTTGTTGAATGTTGTCCTCCTGGAGCATTCTTTTTTTTTGGTGTGTTATTTTATAATGTACCAGCTGCTCAGGGTATACCCTAGCATTTTATGCTTTATTTCTAAATCATAATACTTAGAAATAAAGCATAGTTTGTGTAATTTTTTTCCCTTTAATTCAAAATACATACTTACCAAAAAAAAGAGAAAAAAATGAAACCAGCCCCCTTGACGATGAAATCCAAATCGGCCTTGAGGTGAAGTTCCAAACCGGCCTTAAGGTATGAAGTTGAAACCGGCCTTAGAGCATATTTTCAAATCAAAATTTATCCCATGAATTTGAAGGCCAGAGTGCATTGTGTGTGGCCTTGAAAGCCGGAGTGGCATTGTGTGTTGGTGAGGCCGGAGTAGAATTGTGGGTTCAAGGAGAAGAAAGCCGAAGTTGATGATGATATTGAGGCCGAAGTTGATGAAGGAGCCGGAGTGATAATGTTGGTGAAGCCAAAGTGTGAAGGCTGGATTGATAATGAAGGAAAATGTTAAAAGTAAGTAAAATCCGGTCAACACCAGTTGACCGGAATGTGTAAGGAGCAACTAAATCCATTGACCGAAAATACGAAAGAGAAACCTAATTCGGTCAACACTAGTTCACTGGAAATAAAGGGGGAACATTTAAAAGAATTAAAGTCTAATCAGGGTAAGAAGGAGATCGAAAAATGTGAAGAGAAGTCAAGGAAGAGTTGACCGCCCGATTGATTGACGTGATGATTGTAATGGCACAGATCCTAAAATATAGACAATCCACAACGTCGAGTCAAAATAACGAGTTAGGGATAGTAATCCGGTCAACAAGTGTTGATTGGAAGGCATGAAGAAAGAGTAATCCGGTCAACGAAAAATGTTGACCAGAAAATGAGAACAAAAGGAAGGACGGGGAAGAGAAAAGTAATCCGGTCAACGCCTGTTAGTTGACCGGAATGTATTTAAATGAGAAACATGAATCCGATCAAGGTCAGTTGACTGGAAATTTAATGAGGAAACTCTTCAGGAATGTAAGGCCATAAATAACATACTCCGAAACATCCCTCCTAGTGTGGACCATAAATAACCTAGAAATTTAATAAGGAAACTCTTCGGGAATGTAAGGCCATAAATAACATACTCCGAAATATCCCCTTAGTGTGGACCATAAATAACCTAGAAATTTAATGAGGAAACTCTTCGGGAATGTAAAGCCATAAATAATATACTCCGAAACATTCCCCCTAGTGTGGCCAAACCCAAACGACGGCCGCCAGACCCAAGACCTATAAATAAGAACCAGAGGGCGTGATAAAGAGGCACACAATAGAGTTTTTTAGTAAATGGAGACCTTCCACCTTGCTGCTGTTTTTGAATTCAGGTTCCTGTTTCGTCCTGCCTTCACTCTTCCTTGCTGGCGCCCATGGCGCCTGTCGCCTCATCTCCCTCTCGTTCCCCCTCTAGCTTGTCCCTTCCTCTTTCCAACGACCCTTCACCTCAAACTTCCACTGACTCGACTTCTCCTACCCAATCCCGATCGGCCATCCCAAGGCTCCTTAATTCCTCGCCCCGGTTATCCCCAACCCCTATCCCCCCTCCTTATCCGATGTTGATTATCCCCCTCCTTGCGTTTCTCAGCAGAGTCTTACGAGGCGTAACCCCCTACCTTCAATTGATGCCTCGACTTCCCTGGACAAAGGTATTCTCTCTGCTTCCCCTTGTCCACCCTCCTTTCATTCGGATTTTGTCAAATCTGTTGTCGATTTGAAGATTCGTCCTACCCTGTCGCCCCCCTCTTCCGTCTATTGCGTCCCTGACGAGACCCATTTTGACTCGGTGGGGAAGCCTGCGTGTGATGCCCAACCAAATTTTGTCGAATCCCTTCTCGATGCGAACTCCTCCGGTGATGGTTCGATATCTGCGTCTGCTTGCATTGGGAATTCGATATGCTTGAACCAGCATTGCTGCCAAGTTGGGACTTCTTCCATCTCTGCAGGCTCACCATCTGGGTTGATGAACGGGCTGGCTGTTCAGGAACCCGATTCTAGCCCGGGGTTTCCGGTTTGCGCTCACTTTCCTTGTCAGTTTAGAAATTCCGATTCTGATGGACACTCTGATGCAAGGATTGTTCTCCCTAGTCAGCCAGTGTCCATATCGCCTGGTTCTGCACTTGGCTCTTTTGAGAGCCCCCTGGTTCCCCGTCAGTCTGCTTGCCCGTTGGAGCTGCCTGCTGTGCCTCCTCAGAGTGATGGTATTGCCGTGTCCAACTTTGCCTTTGCTTCCTGCCAATGTGATGAACCTGCCTCTTGCCCCCCAGGCGTCTCATGGGCTTCGGTGGTGGAAAAGAGGTCTATTGGAGGTAAGTCTTCCCTTAAATTCTACCCTCCAAATATTTCCGATACGGAGAACATCATTCTGTCCCCCCTCCTGATGTTATACAACATGGTGTGGATCAGTGGGGAGCTATCCTAGTTGGATATTTCGTTGGTAATCCCATTCATTTCAATGCTGTAAACAATATTACCAGAAAAATTTGGAAGCGGTTCGAGCTACAACATGTGGCTGGAAATGAATTGGGTTTTTTCTTCTTTCGATTCTCCTCAAGCTCAATACTCGACAAATGCCTTGCTAGTGGACCATGGACTATTGCCGGTCATCCTTTTTTTCTTAAGAAATAGAAACCGGGAATGGTCTTATCCCGAGAGGAGCACAAATCATTCCCTATTTGGATCTCAATGTCTGGGATCCCAGATGAATACTGGACCCCACTGGGCTTAAGCTGGATAGCGACTGCGGTGGGGAAACCTATATAATTAGACCCTGTCACTGAAAAACTTGAACGTATGGGCTTTGCAAGGGTCTGTGTCGAAATGGGGGCGAATTCCCCCCAGCCGAAATCTGTGAAGATTCGAACAAGCGGCCACGCTGAGCAATCGGATAATCAACTCATCGAAATCAAATTTGAGTACCAATATAAGACGTTGCGAAGTGTCCCCCCCAGAAAGAATGGGATTAAGGCCCCCCCAACCAAATCTTCATGGGTCCCAAAGAATGCGGTCAAACCCCGACTGAACCCTTCCCCCTCGCCTCCAAAGTTGTCACCCCGCAAGAAAACATCTACCGATGCTGTCCCCATCGCATGTGGTATCGATCATAAGGCGATATCAACATCTAACACGTTTAAGGTCTTACAGGAGATTAATTCGATCGATCCATCAGAAAGCCTTGATCAACTCTCAAACGCTCCGCATAATGGAGGTGGTTTGGATCCCCGTCTCAGCCATGATGACTCTTCTCCCGATCATATGACTGTAGAGGCCCCGGGCGCTACTGTTATACTCCATAGCCATGTCAAGGATGGCCCTCCTGATAGAAGTACTCATTCCTCTTCCCCCTATGGTTCTGATAGTCAGAACCTGTGTTCAGAACTTTCTAGTCATTTGAGTATGGAGCACGCTTGTACCTCCCCCGATCCTAGTATGACCCGTGCCCTTAAAGAGCGACCATCCTCCAACCCCGGCTCACAGTTGGACTCCTCCCAGCGAGCTACATTGAATAATCGTCCACCGTCTGGTGCATTAGGTACCATAACCAGTGGAGGTACTTCCACCAAAAGTAAGGGACACAATTCCTCTCGAAAACATAAAAAATCCTAGGGGAATAAAAAATCCTCCCCCCCCTCACGCCCAACCCATGATTAGCATTGTCTGTTAGAACATGAGGAGACTAAATGGGCTTGTTAAAGCCCATGAAGTCTGCAACCTCATTAGCTCCCACGGTTGTAGTATTGCTGGTCTGGTTGAAACTAAAGTTGCGAAGAGAAAATCTCATATTGTATCCGCTAGGATCAGACCCAATTGGTCTTGGGTCATGAATTACTCCGTTTCTTCGAATGGACGGATTTGTCCTTTATTTTTTTTTTTGAGAAAGGGAAATAAATACAGAAAGGAAAGATCTCCCGGAGAAGAGGAGACGGAGAGAAAGTACCGGCTAAGGTACAATAAAAAATAACGAGCCAAAAGGAACCGACCTCATCGGTTCCTTTTTTTGTTTTCTTTTCTCTATTTTTTTTTTCTCTCTATTTTTTTTCTTTCTTTTTTTTTTATAAGTTCAAACGGATAAGAAGCGAACGGGCAGCATGCCCGTCAACAGACAAGGAAGCCTTCAATTTGTCCCGTATGACATTTGTAATCTGAGTGCAGATCTGGGATATATCCTGTGGGGAGGATTTTTGGAAGATCCGATGATTACGTTCTCTACAAATAAAATAGATTGTTTACTTACCAAAAAAAAAAATAAAATAGATTGTGGCTGCAAGAGAGAGACGCTTGGATAGGGTAATAGGATTCTTTCCTTTCCATTGATGAGCAGCCCAAACGATGTTATGGAACCATTCGGGGAAAGGCCATTGAAGGCTAGCTTTTCTTTGAATTTTGGTCCATAAGGATCTGGAGAAGGGACAGGGGAAGAAAAGATGTTCGTGGTTTTCATCATCCGAGTCTTATAGAATGCATGTATAGGATAGGTTTGAAACACCGTGTATACAATCGGTGGTATTAAGCTTGCTTTTGATAGCCAGCCAGAGAGTAAAAGCGTGGGCAGGAATATGGTAGGGGCCCAAACTAAGTTGGTCCAGCTCGGTTTCGGCTTGGGTGGGTGGATAAGGAGGTAGGCAGATCTAGTCCAAAAAATACCATTCGGGCTCCCGTCCCATCTCAGAGAATCTTTATACTCGATTTAGGGAGATAATGGGGTATGTTTTCCACAAGACTAGACACTTTCTGATCATAAGGATTAGGCCAAGCCCAACGGTCATCTCTAATTATTTGTGAGACCTTGACGTCCCAAGGCAAACCCGTGACCAGACGAATACGGTCAGTACTGACATTACTCAGCGGGCCCATAGGGTGCCAGTTATCATGCCAAAGGAAAGTATCGAAGCTGTCACCAATGTTCTTAATAGAATGAGAGCGCATGAAGGGACGATACTTCATAATCTTTCTCCAGCCCCAGGGGGCTGAGTCAGGAACTTTGAGAGTCCATATACATCGGTCCTTGATTCTATTTTTGTGGATCCATGATGACCAAGCCGACTCAGAATCCTTCGACATGATACGCCATAGGAGCTTACAGATGAGGGCTTTATTCTGGCCCTGCAAATTCTTGAGGGCTAGCCCACCTTCACTCTTCGGGTAGCAAATGTCAGCCCAAGCTACTTTTACATTAGCCTTTCCATTAGAAGATCCATTCCAAAGGAACCGTCCCATCAAGCAGTCGATCTGATTAAGAATAGATTTGGGCAGAATGAAGATTGAGGCCCAATATAGGTGGACGGACGAGAGGATAGAGGCAACGAGTTGCAATCGCCCCCCAAAGGAGAGCCACCTGTTCTTCCAGGAGTTGATCCGGTGAGTAATTTTCTCAGTAAGAGCATTGCAATCCCAAATCGAAAGCCTAGTGGTTATTAGGGGAACTCCCAGATACCTAATGGGGAGTTTGCCCACTCTAAAACCCATGATGTCAGCGATGTTCTGATGAAGGGATGGGTCTTTAGAGCATATGAAGATTTCACTCTTATTCACGTTTGCGGAAAGGCCAGAGAGCCAATGGAATTCCTCAAGGCAATCCTTGAGAATCCGAGTCAAGCTGACATCGGCATGGGAGAGGAGGAGAAGGTTGTCTGCAAAAGCAAGCATGACAGTATTAGTCACATCACAATTCCAATGAAATTTACAATTTTTGTTCCTACGGGCCTTGATTTCAATAATACCATTCAACACCTCCATAACCAGAACAAAGAGGTATGGAGAAATGGGATCGCCTTAACGGAGACCCTTTCCCCCTTGAAGAACCCAACCGCTTCTCCATTAATATTCTTTTTTTTGGTAAGTAAGTATTTTGGATTAATGGGATAAAAAAAATTACACAATCTATGCATTAAATCTAAGTATTTTGACTTAGAGATAGTGCATAAAATGCTAGGGCATTCCCTATTAATATTCACAGAGTACGAGGAAGTGGTAATACATTGTCTAATCCATTCGACCATTTTAGGAGGGAATTTCATTAGGGTTAGGATAGAGATAATGAAATCCCAATGGACGGAGTCGTATGCTTTCATTAGGTCGATTTTCATTGTACATCTGGGCGGATCATGACCCAGATGATACTTATGGAGGAGCTCTTGGGCCAGAAGGATGTTGTCACTGATTTGACGCCCAGCAACAAAGGTCCTTTGGCACTTGTCGACAAGATAGGGTAATGTCATCTTTAACCGATTCGCAATAATCTTCGAGATCACTTTGTAGATGACATTACAGCATGCTATGGGACGGTAGTCAGAGACCAAACGGGGAGATTGGACCTTTGGGATCAGGCTAATGATCGTAGTGTTCATTTGTTTTAGAAGTTTTCCATCATTGAAAAAATTACAAATAGCTTCGCAGACAGATGAACCCACAATGTCCCAATATTCCTTAAAAAAATTGGAACTGAACCCATCAGGACCCGGGGCACGGTAGTCTCCTTTTTTTTGTTAAGTAATTAATTGCATTAAATTTAAATGATATGTACAAATAGCTATGTACTTTACCAAGTATTTTGCCGACTTGAAAAAAAAAGCATAGAAACAAGGAGACCCCTGAACCATGAGAAATGTCATTAGAAACAAGAATAGATTATCTAGAACGTCGTTGAGAACGCAAGGCTTGCTTAGAAATTGAATCGCACTCCGAAAACAGCATGCACCGGATAACTTCTATCATTGAGAGAAAAAGACCAAATCATCCTTACAGAGAACAAGTGGCCACTCTGTCCAAATAATCATACTTCGGACTTAATCAATCGTGTGGCCCCTCTGTCTTAGGCGAACAAAAAGCACTCCGGATTTGGGAGTCAACATCCGCAACTTATAGCAGCAACAGGCACGAAGGTCACTCCGGCCATTTAAGCGTACAAGAACACTCCGGATTCCGGACTCCTCTAACGCTTAGCCAAAATTTTTTTTTATAACAGCATCAAGCTGCTACGCCTTAAAAGCAGGCGTAAAGCACTTCTGCTTCGGTGATCACGAGCCATTCATCAAAGGCACTCATACCGCTCGGGCCTTGAAGAGAAGCAGTACCAGAATCACCCTACGCAAAAATAACACTCATACCTAAAAAGCGTACAGAAAAATAACACTCCGGATTCTGGAGTCCATGAAAGCAAGGGAATTTTTTTTTCAAGCCTCCCAGGCCAAGAAGTGAAACAGCATCGGCAAAAGAAACGCCCAAAAAACACTCCGGAATCCGGAGCTCTCAAGGGCCTGGACAAATCTTTTTTTTTTATCCAGCCAACAAAGGCAGCTCCGGCAAAAGATAGAACCAAAGGAAATCCGGCCTCAGCGCTTTCATGCCACTCCGGCCAAGAAGTGAAGTCGCTCTGGATTCATCCAACGCAGCTCCAGAATCATACCACTCCGGTCGAGAAGTGAAACAGCTCCGGATAAAGAAGTGCACACAAAAAAGAGTACTCCGGAATCCGGATTCCTCAAAAGCTTTTTTTTTTCGCCAACAAAGGTAGTTCCGGCTAAAAGAGAATCGAAGGCAGACCGACCTCAGCGCATTCAAGTCCACCGGCCTAGAGGAGAAATAGGTCCAGAATCCTCCTACGCAATCTACAGCTCCAGATTCAAGCCTCACTGGCCAAGAAGCGAAACAGCACCGGCAGAAGAAACGCCCAAAGAAAACACTCCGGATTCCGGAGCTCTCAAAGGCAAGGACAAACCAATTCTTTTTTTTTTCAGCCAACAAAGGCAGCACCGCCTAAAGAGAGAACCAAAGGCAGTCCGGCCTCAGCGCTTTCATGGCACTTTGGCCTAGAGGCGAAACCGCTCCGGATTCATCCTACGCAGCTCCATAAACATGCCACTCCGGTCGAAAAGTGAAACAGCTCCGGCTAAAGAAATGCACACAAAGAGAAAGCACGCTGGAATCCGAATTCCACAAAAGCTTCTTTTTTTTTCAATAGAGAGGCAGCTGTCAGGGATCGGAGGCCTCATCGAGGGTCGCAAGGGGAATGCTCCATCTGGCAAGGACCGATCTGTCTCTACGGGCGACCGCAACATGAGTGAACTCTAGCTTGCCCCGAACAGCTGATGTAATCTGATGGGCTAGCTGGACTTCGTTACACGCGATATTCTTGAAGACACGCTGATTCCTCTCCCTCCAGATGAAGTAGATCGAGGCCGCAAGGGTGAGGCGATAGGAGCAGGCTTTGAGGCATTTGCCCTTCCAACGGTTGGCAGTCCACAAGACATTGGAGTACCAGTGGGGATAGGGCCAGCTAAGGCCAGCCTTTGTGCGCATGACGCGCCAGACAGCCGAAGAGAAGGGACAGTTGAAGAAAAGGTGGCTAGGACTTTCCCTATCATTAGAACAGAGAACACAATTCGGAGAGATGTGGAGGAAATGACTAATCCTATCCAGAGTGTTGAGCCTGTGGCGAATAGCCAGCCAAAAGATAAAGGCATGAGCCAGTATGAACAAAGGGCCCCAAACAAGTCCAGACCACTCCACCGCGTTATTAGGTGCATGAAAAATTCTATAAGCGGATTTGGCCGTGAACTTGCCAGAGTGATCTGCAGTCCAAAGGGCCATATCCTTGCGGGAGAGATCAGGGAGGTAGGGAGGCATACATTCCACAATACCCGCTACCTCCGTGTCAAACTGGTTTGGCCATCTCCAGTCTCCATTAAAAATGATGTCCTTAACTTTTGCATCGAGGGTTAATCAGGTAATACACCTAATCCTCTCGTCGGTTCAATCACAGAGAGGACCCAGCAGGTGCCAATGATCCAACCAGAGGAACGTGTCGGCTCCATTACCAATACGATAACGGATCTTGGGGCGGAGAGCAGATCGGAGTTTCATCAGCTTCTTCCAGCCCCAAGGGGCTGAATCTAGGATTTTGATAGTCCAAATGCAACGATCTTTGATACGGTGGAGATAGCACCAAGAAACCCAAATGGAGTCAGGATCTTTGGAGATGATCCTCCAGAAGTGACGGCACAGAAGGGCTTTGTTGGATGCTACCAGATTTTTAAAGCCCAGACCCCCTTACTCTTTTGAGGAGCACACGTCCTTCCAGGCAACTTTAGCAGAATAGCGACCATCTGAGGATCCATGCAACAGGAAGGAGCGGAGGGATTTATCTATGCTGTTCAAGATAGATTTGGGGAGGATGAACATGGAAGCCCAATAGATGTAGATAGTCGAGAGGATGGAAGAGATAAGCTGCAATCGACCAGCAAAAGAGAGCCAGCGATTCTTCCAAGACAATATCCTAAGGTGAATACGATCGAAGAGGCTTACAGTCAGAGGTAGTAAGTTTCGTAGTGATAAGGGGGACTCCCAGATACCTGACAGGGAGAGTGCCTCTCTTGAATCCGAGAATGTAGAGGATACCTTGAATGGTATCCTCCCTAACAGTGCAGCAAAAAACCTCACTCTTATCCGGGTTGGGAGTGAGACCGGACAGGCAACTGAATAAGCTGAGACTCTCCTGAATAGCCTGAATGGATTTGCAGTCCGCATTGGAGAAAAGAAGAAGGTCGTCAGCAAATCCTAGCATCACAATGCGGGAGCTATCACATTTCTAGTGAAACTTAAAATCAGAATTAGTCCTAGCCATTCTATTCTGAATGCCATTTAGAACTTCCATCCCTAACACAAAAAGGTATGGAGAGAGGAGATCTCCCTGTCTAAGCCCTTTGGCCCCTCGAAAAAAACCCACGGTCTTACCATTTAGATTAATGGAAAACGTGGTGGTGGTGATGCATTGCTTTATCCAGTTGACCATTGGGGGAGGGAAATTCATCAACTCAAGGACAGCTAGGATGAAGTCCCAATGAATGGAATCAAAGGCCTTCATCAGGTCAACTTTTAATACACAACGAGGGGCCCCCTTATTGAGGTGGTATTTGTGGAGTAAATCCTGAGCCAGCAAAATATCACAACGAGGGGCACGGTAGTCTCCAATAGAAAAAATCACATTGCGGATCTCATCATCGCTAACCGGACCAATTAGAAGGCCCATTAGCGAGTCAGGCACGGTGTGTTGGATGAAAGGGCAGAGCCGAGCAGCGTCAGCCAATCCATGCGAATGACCTGAACCAAGAGCCTTTCTGAAGTGATTCATAATAAAATTTTGGACATTCGTGACTCCGACGATTGGATTCCCTGAGTCATCAAGGAGGGAGATAATCCTATTCTTATTGTTGTGTCCTTCTGCGACGCTCCTCCTCTGGCCGGACGGCGCCGAAGCCGGCCTCTACCGGTCTCTTGGTTGCTCCGCTCGGCTGCTTTCCGCTTTCTGACTCCTACCCTCTTCCTATCCGGACCACATATCTGGCTTCGCCGGCGCCCTCTGAGGTTTTGTCTGTGGTTGTGAGTTCGTTCTCTCCTGATTCAGGTTCCCAGACGAAGCTTATTCGGCCTCGAGTTGATTGGGGTTTCTGCTGGAGCCAAGATCGCATCTGATGAGACTATTTCCCTCGAGTTGTCTGGGACTCTTCTCAGGCTATTGTCTCTCTTCTCCTTCATCCCTCGATTTATTAGGGTTTCTCGCCTCCGGATTTGCCTGGGCTTCTATCCTCTGGCTGCTGAGGCGAGAGCCCTGTCTCAGGGTTCCTTATGTAAGCTACGGCTTTGGTGCTTCTGGTTTATGTTGCGTTCCTTGATTTCGGGAGCAGATGTCCGAAGCTAATGCAATTGTGCTGCTCGCTGGATTTGACGCTGACGAACGCCCTGATCCCGGATTCTAAAGCCTCTCTGCCTGTACGTTCCTTCCTATTAGATGGGTTGGGGGGAGCCTGTTTTGCTCTGGACTGGAATTATAGGCTAGAGTGTCGAAGAATTGGAAGTGGCCATGTCTGGACACTGAAAATCCTTCTGATACGGTGGGTTGCTTGCAGCTGTCATGGGCTGCTGTTGTGAGGTGATAACCTCTGTGTTCGCTGTATGCTGAAGTGCTGGGCTGAAGAAGTAGTCTTGGACTCTTTTGCTGGTTTTGGCGCAATCAACTGCCCGGTGCTGCTGGTTTGGATGAGCCTCAGCCAGTGTGTCCTTCCTGTTGGATGGGATGGAGGTGGTGCCCGTGCACTGGCTTAGGACGTTTTGGTTGAGGTGCTGATGAGCTGGCCCTGGTCTTGTTTGGTTGCAATAGATTCCTATGTTGTAGTGGGGCTTATTCTGTCTTTTGCCATTATGTGTCTTTGATTGGCTGTTGTAGTGGCAGGAGTTGCTCCTGAAGGTCCTCTTACAATTGCTAATTATGCTATGTATTAGCTGCAGTGCCCCACTGGTTTGCTGAAGGTTCTGCTGTCAAAATGTTGTTTTGCTGAAGCTGGTGTGCTCCGGGTTGTCAGGTGGCTGGAGCCGAACTGCTGATTAACAGCTGGGTTCTTGCCATGTCTTGTGGAGGTTCTGTTAGTTGGGCTCCATCAACTGGCGCTGTTTGGATGACAGAAGTTGGACTTTGGTTGAGGTAGGACTGTCCGTTGATGTTGCATTGATTAATGAGGGGGTATGGCGACTGATTTCACCTTGTTTGGGTGAATTAGTTGATGTTCCTTCTGGTGGAAGGTTGTATGCTGCAAATATTGCTGCTGAATTTTGCTCCTGAAGTTGATGGTGCTGTGAAGCCTGGCTTTTTGTTCCCACTCTGATGGATGTAAATTTGGAGTATGATGCTCCATTGCAATGGCTCATTGCAGCTATCGTGAGCTGCTGCTCTCAACCTGAATGTGCTACCCGCATTTGTTGCTGAAGTGTGCGTGCAACAGCTAATAGTGGATTGGTGCGGCCTTCCGTTTGCTGTTATGAATTGGCAGCAGCTGATGGATATTTGCATGGAATATCCATCTGCTTTTCTTGGAACTGCTATGTCTAGTAAGTGCTGGAAAAACAGGTGCCGGTTTATTCGGCTGCGCTCGGGTGCAGTGATTGGTAGCTGCTGGTGTTGGAACTTGGTGTTAGCTGGTTGCTGCACCTGGATTTCAGATTTTGTTTCACCATGTGGCGCTGGAAAGGCCCACGGCTCGCATGAAGATGCTGTTGGCGAATAGTTGGCTGTAGTTACCAATTTTCGGAAACGCCTTGGTTTGGTATGGTCTGTATAGGAAATGCTCTACCAATATTCGAGTGTTGTGATTGTATTGAGTGATTACCAGTTTTCCTTTGTTGGTATTATTCGTTGTATCAGAGTGCTCGGGGCATGCCATAGAAATTATGTTTTATCCCCAAGTCGGAAAAACACTTGGAGATAAATCATTCCTTGTAAAATTTTTCTCCTACTAATCCAAATCACTTACTTACCAAAAAAAAAAAAGCTTTGGTGACATCAGGAGGGGGGAGGATGGTAGCACAATCACCATCGACAGATCGAGGGGGATAATATTTCAGGGCTGGAGGAGGGCAAACACGAACCTTATGAATATTATCAGCCGGCAGCAAGGGAAAGGCTTCAACCCTAAAATCAGTGGAATCAGCGCCAGAGGGCGAAATGAGAGTTGGGTTACCTATCTCCGAAGGGGTAGTCGACATAGAAGGTGGTGGAGGAGATCCTCCGGACGACACCGCACCATGACCGTCCAAGGAGACGCCGGCACCGCCAATACCCGAGAGCGGCGAAGGAAAAACGGATTCCAAACCCATGCCGGTGACGAAGAGAAACGGCCGGCACCACCCATTCTTTCGTATCACTTCGGTTTGCTTGTCATCTTACATCTTCTCCCGTGACTCTTGATTTTTCTTTGATTGTATCGATGCCCATAGGATCCTCTATTGTTACTAATGCTTCTTACCCTGGGGGCTCGGTTGAGGTAAATGGGTTGTCCTTTGCCGTTGATTTGATTCTCCTAGAAATGCATAATTTTGATATTATTTTGGGTATGGATTGGTTGTCAAGGAATCATACAACCATTGATTGTTTTCATAAGAAGGCTGACTTCATGATTTCGGAATGTGAGCCCTTTCACGGTCAAGGAATCCGACGGGTTGAGCCGACCAGCTTTATTTCGGCCCCACAAGCTCGTCACCTGCTGACTAGTGGAGTTGATGTTTATTTCGGCCCCACAGGCCCACGGCTCGCATGAAGATGCTGTTGGCGAATAGTTGGCTGTAGTTACCAATTTTCGGAAACACCTTGGTTTGGCATGGTCTGTATAGGAAATGCTCTACTAATATTAGAGTGTTTTGATTGTATTGAGTGATTACCAGTTTTCCTTTGTTGGTATCATTCGTTGTATCAGAGTGCTCGGGGCATGCCCTAACAATTATGTTTTATCCCCAAGTCGGAAAAACACTTGGAGATAAATCATTCCTTGTAAAATTTTTCTCCCATTAATCTAAATCACTTACTTACCGAAAAAAAAAACCTATTCTTATTGTTGTTTCCATTAACAGTCTTGAAGAAGAATTTATTGCATTGGTCTCCCTCTTTAAGCCACCTTATCTTAGCTTTTTGCTTGATAAGGTCAGCTTTCTTAGCCAGCGCAGAGTGGTAAGCTTCCCTACAGGATCGCTCCTTGTGGTAAAACCCAAAGATGGAAGGAGATTGTCTTTGGATATCCTCAAGATTTTTCCTCGAACGAATTACATCCTCATGGACATCGCCTTCGTGAACATTTAGATTTTTAAGCGCCAGTTTCACCTTCTTGAGTTTGGACACCAGCCAGAACATTGGTGTGCTCGCGATTCCTTCCTACCAAGCATCCAAAACTAATTGGTGAAATTTAGGGGATTTGGTGAGGAAGTTATTGAACCGGAACAACCCATGCTTTCTAGACGACTCACCAGTGGGGAGAAGAATATAGGGGGAGTGGTCAGAAAGCCTGGCCAGGGGAAAAATGGCTTTGGCTCTTCGGAACTGATCAAGCCATTGCCCATTGGCAACAACTCTATCAAGCTTTTTGTAAATGTGAAGAGATGAGTCCCGACCATCATTCCAGGTATAGTGCATACCTTCATGGCAGACATCCTCAAGATCGCAATCTCTAGGCAATTGTCAAGGTCAATCGAGCTTTTGTAGTGCTAGATACCACCAATGGCCTCAGACGGAGATCTTACAGTGTTGAAATCTCCAAGAGCGGCCCAAGGGAGATAGCCCAGGTGATTAGACATCTTCCGAAAGCTCTCCCAAAGAAGCCTATGAAGGCTTTTCGAATTAGCAACGTAGATAAAGGACAAGAGGCATCAGAAGTTATCCTCAAGAAACAGGACATGGGTATGAATGACCTGATCTTCCGAGGAGAGGATGCTAACCGATTACTTACCAAAAAAAAATACAGAAACGGAGTAATTCATGACCGGCTAAGGTGAGAGTATTGTCTTTCTATTCTGCGGTGCTTGGTTGGGGTTCCTCTATTCTCCCCAAAAAAAAAAATGGGGAGAGTGAGAGTATTGTCTTTCTATTCTGCGGTGCTTGGTTGGGGTTCCTCTGTTGTTATGGATGTAGCATTGTGATATTGAAAAATGCATTGGGTTTCTAGCTGTGGTTCTGATTTCCTCTCCATGTTGTTGCTAATACTTTTTCCATTGGGCGATTGAAACTTGATGTTGCTGTCCCACTAGCATACCCTGGTTTATTTTGCTGATTTGTTTGGCAATGTCGGGCGGCTGGTCCATGCTGCAGTAGCTTCATAAGCTACCGAAGTGGTTGGGGCCGTGTGCTGATTTGGCAGTGACAACTTAATCTGGCTGAAAAGTCCTTAGTTGTGCTGGTGCTTTGTGCGGGAAGGTTTTCGTGCATTTCGTTTGGGTGTGTTGATTGCTGTAGCTGCAGTCCCATATATATGCTATATGGCGATTAAGTGTCATGTTGTACCGAAGCAACTGGAGGGTTAGGTAGCTTGCCGGATGTAGCCATTTCTTTTTTTTTTGGTAAGTAATTAAATGCATTAAAGATTAAATAAAATGTACAAAAAACTATGTTCTTAACCAAATGTTTTTCCGACTTGGGGAAAAAGACATAGTAACAGGGGAGGCCCCCAAACCAATGACAACAGTCATTAAAAATAAGATTACAATAATAATCGGTCATTGAAAGAAAGAAAAACCGATCGGCCAAAATGAATGGAGAATCACCCTGCCACTGCAGCAAAGACACTCCGGCTTCAAAGGCCACTCCGCCTCAAGAAGTACTTCGGCTTCAGAAAACCACTCCGTCCTCAAAGGCACTCTGGCATTGAACATAAGCCACTCCGTCCACCTTTTGGTGAAGCAATGGAACTCCGAAAAAGATCGCAAAATGGTCACTCCGGCCAAGAAGATCCATTCCGTCCATGAAGATCCACTCCGTCCATGAGGAGCATCAAGCACTCCGGCCAACAAGGAGCACAATCCACTCCGTCCTTCCTATTAGTGAAGCAAAGGGACTTTGGAATGTTCGCAAGGTGGACACTCCGAATTTTTGAACACCCGATAAAGATGTTCCGGCTTTATGGAGCTCCGGATAAAGGGAAGCACTCCGTCCAAAGGGCTTTGGAAAGAAGAAGGCATATGGAAATCAATAAAATAAACGCACTCCGGATTCCGGAGTCCATGAGACTGCCGGATAAAACAGCGAACAATAAAGCACTCTGGAAATCGGAGTCCACAAAAGCCAGGCCAAAACACCTTTTTTTTTTTGTAAAGAAGCACAGAAAGAAAGAAGGAAACACTCCGGAAACGGAGTCCACAAAAGCAAAAGCACTCCGGAAACCGGAGTCCTCAAAAGCAAAAGCACTCCGGAAACCGGAGTCCTCAAAAGCCAGGCGAAAACTCATTTTTAAAAAAAAAAAAAAAAGCACAGAAAGAAAGAAGGAAAACACTCCGGAAACGGAGTCCACAAAAGCAAAAGCACTCCGGAAACGGATGTAGCCATTTCATAGAGTTGCCACTGCCGGTAGCTTACTTACCAAGCCACTGTTGGTAGCTTGGACAACCGAATGAAGGTCTGGATGTGGATTGCAGCTGGTAATTGCATGATGAGGTGAGAAGCCTGGCACCTGGTTTAATCTGAATGAAGGAGCAGCTGCTGGAAGGAGGCGGGCTCCTGGTTCTGTGCTGTGAAGATTGATTATTGAATGTTTTTGATTTCCTCACGCTGTGTTGGTTTTCTCTGCTTGCTGATGTCTTTGAAGGGGATGGGTCAGGCGCGGGCCAGTCGGTATTTGTGGCTTTGGTGGTTTGCTTTACTTTTCTGGGTTTTGAGAATGGTACTGCAGCTCCTGTGCTGGCCCACGCGGTTGCTGCCAGGTGGTGTTATGCAGTCTTCTGCTTGAGCCATCATAGAGAGTATGAACAAGAAAAAAGGCGCCGGATGCTGATTCAGACCAATGAATCCCGGTTTGGCTAAATCTTCTTTTGACCCGTATGGTTCTAATGGCAGTTATGCAGCGCTGGTCGCTTTTCCTGACTGGGGTTGCGTGTAGCCAATTACGGAGTGCTCTGATGAGGAGTTGAAGTCTGATTGGTTCTGAAGCTTGCTAGTTCAGCTGGCATGAGATGCTGCTCTGATGTGGAGTTCTTTTTTTTTGTTGAATAATTAATTGCATTAAAATTAGAATAGAATGTACAGGCACTATGATCTTTACCAAGTATTTTACCGACTTGGCAAAAGAACCATAGAAATAGGGAGTCCCCTAACAAAATTACAAAATCGAAATTAGCATTCCGAAAGCAGAAAAAGAAGTACAGGGGAGGGTGGCAGTCTCAGATCAACTCCGACCCCACCACATACAAGGACGCTCCAATCTTAAAGAGTACCAGGCCACTCCGCTCTTGAAGAGGGCAAAGGTACTCCGGATAAAGAGAGCAAAGGTACTCCGGCCAGCAGTTAAGGCAAACAAAAGGACTCCGGGCAGCTAGGAACACATTGTCACTCCGGCCCACGATAGAGGAACTCCAGCGCACTCCGTCCAATGCACTCCGGATTTTGCAAAACACTCCGGCCTCCAGGCGAAAGAGCTCCGGATTTTGCAAAGCCACTTCAACCTATGCAATCTGGATAGAAAGTCACACCAAAGCAAAGAAAGAACGAAACAACGAAACACTCCGGATCCAGAGTCCTCAAGAACAACTCCGGAATCCGGAGTTACAAAAACAGGCGAAAATGTTTTTTTTTTTTTTTTTTGAAGAAAGGCTCAGAAAGAATGAAACACTCCAGATCCGGAG
>JAODPA010100016.1:0-21485 GCA_025585075.1 Nepenthes mirabilis
AATATTATTACATAAAATTTTTTTATTAATTATGATTTTCAAGTATTACTAACTCAACCTTGGGATAAAAATATAAGTTATCATAATATTTAAAATCAGTTTTGATGGGTATGGTAACCCACGGGCTAGCCCAAAAATTTAACCCACTGGAAGAGAAAAGACCCAAAAAGCGAAAACTCAACAGGACGCTCTCTTAGTCCAAGATCTAAAAGACAACGCGGTTGACCCAAATAGATCAACCTGAAACAACCCAATGAAAAACAAGTAATTAAGGTTATATAATATATCGCTCCAACGGTTGTCCCTCCAGCTCAATAATTGACAGCTTTCATAGCTCAACGCTTACAAGCAGGATGCACTTACCATACTGCGGCCCTATGATCACTATGACACTCAGCAAATATATCCAAAATGTCTCTCCATGATTGCGTATCATCCTAGGATGACAGTTGTATCTCAATAAATATTCTTAGACGATAGTTACCATGTAACACCCCAATGATTAGTGTAATGAATATTTTCAGACGGCAACGGTTACCATAACCATCCCCATGATTGCTGAAATAGCTCAGTAGATCTATGTGGATAACTGTCACCAATCGTGAGGCCCAATGATTGATAAATCGGCACTCACTCTATAAATTACCTCCTTCTCCATGAGAAAAGGATCAACTCTTAAATTCTCAAAGAGGTTCCTAAGGCTCAGGCGTTTCAACACACTGAGACCATATAACCAAAGAAAAGCCGCTCTACCCACGAGTGCCCCTTATCTAAAGCCACTCAACCCATAAGTGCATCCCTCTAGCAAGCCGTTTTTCGTAAAGAGCGCACCCTCTAAAAAGTTGCTCCCAATTGAGCGCACCTCTTGAAGCTTAATCCACCAACCAATACTTAATCCTTTTCATTCGTGCATCTACGATATTACATTCTTCCATCTTTCTCTCCATCGAAGAAGGATTTCTAATTTAAGTATCGGAAGATATATCAGAGAGTGAGTCATCTATACTTCTGACCTTCTATTTGTTTGGTGTAGTGTGCAAGACCAAAATTTTCAGCAAACAGATACCGGACCTAATTTAATTCAACCTTCATGCGAGAATAAGTAGCTTCCTAATTCTTATGATAATTCGGATCTCAGAACGTATCATTGGCGCCTTCTGTGGGAAGTAAGGCCAAAAGCTTACCCCGATTACCAAAACATGCAAGTATACAAGCCAGCACACTGGCTAGAGATGTCATTTTCCGTGGCAACGACCCCGCCATGGGTAGTCATGGGAATGAACAATTGGCTCTTGACGTGCAGATACTCACTGCCTAGATGGACATAATGTCTAAATTGCTCCAAACCGTTTGTACCTGTTTGGACAGTCAACAATTAGGGGCTCCCTCCTCTAACTCCCGAATTTTGGCATCCAAGAGGAGAACTTGAAGGAAGAGACACCACACCACGAAGACCTAGAGGCCTAACGATCTTGAGGCCTAAGCGGCCATGAGCAATAGGGCCCAGATGCAACTAGAGAGTCGATTGAGTCATGGAGTGCAAGATGAGAGTCCAGAGTAGCAGAATCCATGCTACTCCCGTGATGACTAGAGACCCCCAACCCAAGAAGAAGCCTCATGCAGCACACAATCGAGGAGGGCTCATAGTTGCTCAATCCAACACATCTCTTCGAACCACTTGAAGTTGAAAACCTTCCTCAACGCAAAGAGAATTGTATTTTCCTCTCAGATGAAGGAGATGGTGAGGAAGATCGAACAATGGGTGTTTAGAGGAAGTACTGACAAATACTCAGATGACTTGAGAAGGTCACCATTCACAAGGAGTTCTGAATGCAGTCATTCCCTCACAAGTTTAAGATGCCAACCTTGAAACCCTACGCTGAAAGTTTTGATCTAATGAACCATTTGGATCATTTTCTCACTCTGCTAGGCTTCTAGGGCCTTGATGACGCGGCCATATATCTGTGCTTTCATTTGATGCTCAAAGGAGATGCTTGTATTAGGTTCTACCATCTACAGCCAAACTTGATCTGAATGTTCCAAGAATTAGCAAACATATTTTTGTCACAGTTCGCCTCCAACCAAAAGGAGGAGAAATAATCTTGGCACCTTATCCGTATCCGGTAAGGACTAAACGAAAGTCTAAAACACTTTTTGGTCTTATTCAACGCCGAGGCCTAAAAAATATCCAAGTTCAGCGACGATGTGAAGCTGAACACCTTTATAACAACTTTGCAGTCGAGTAACTTCTTCAAGCACTCGGTCTAACATAAGCCTCAGACCTTCCAAGAGGTTGAGACTGTTGCTCGTATATATATAGCCACCAAAGAGGCCAACAAAGTACACTAGCCAGAGTGCACAAACTACCACCATTCGGGGTTGATGAATGGGAAGAAGAGGAATGGAGATAATGCCAACTTTCGATATCCTAGGAAGTAGTTAAGGGTCAAGCCGGGCATCAGAAGGGCGTTTAGGCCCCTAAACTTGACTCCGTTAAACGATAATAGGACCAACATTCTCATACAAATTCAAGACTAAAAGTTTCTAAAGTGGTCAAAACAGCCTAAGAATTCGTTGGGAGGAAATCAATCAAAATATTACTTATACTATCAATTTTCAACCCATAGTATTGAAAACTGTTTGACATTGTAGAAGGAGATCAAGGCCATCGTCCAGAAGGGCCATCTCACAAGATTCCTGTAAAACCTGAGGCAAGCCCTCGGTGGAGCAGGCGATGATGAGTTAGAGCAGCAAGAGCAACTGAGAAACCGGGTCACAGTAGGGATATTCAACAAGGTAACCACGAGACCACCTAAGAGCAACACCCCTGGATAGCCCGGAGGAAGCTTCCGGCAGTAAAAATCTAAGGCAAGGAATTAGGAATGATATCATTAGTTTTACTGATGACAATATAATACATGTAATAACTACCTATGCTAATATTTTGATTATATCTGTACTCGTTTTGGATGGTACAATTAACTATAAATTAAAATTAGTCTTTATTAATAATGGAAGCTTACAAAATTTGCTGTATCTCTATACCTACTTTAAATTTGGACTAAACAAAAATAAGATAAAATTAGCCAAGGGACCCTTATACAAGCTGGACAATGACTTTGTCCTAATCCAGGGGACCATTTAGTTGGAGGTTATACTCGGAACGTATCCAAATGCGGCATCTCATATGCTCACGTTCCTGGTGGTCGATCTATCATCGGTTTATAATGCCATCTTAGAACCCCCTGCCTAATAGTATTCAGAGTAGTGATGTCGATTCCATATCTAAAAATAAAGTTCCCAATATCATGCGGCATTAGAGAAGTCATAGGCAATCAAGTGACTGGCCGGACATACTATTTATCCCAAATCACTCAGGCGACTCCTGATCAGCCGGCTGGAAACTTTGATCTCCGAGATGAAGTGACTCTATAGTAAGCACAATCCGATAAGTCAATCGATCATATCACTCTAAATCCTAGTGAGCCTAAAAATGTGTCAAGATCGGGAGCTCATTGATGGGCCACCTACGTGATTAGTTAATAGCTTTCCTCTAACAAAATTCTGATGTATTTTTATGGACTTCTGTCGACATGGTAGGGATATCAATGGGAGTAATGATCTACAAGTATGGTTTCAATCCCGGTCACAAGCCGATTAGGCAAAAGCGGAACAACCACTCTATCGATAAGCTAATTTCCATATGAGAAGAGGTAAAAAAGCTACTCGATGTAGGTTTCATAATGAAGGTCTAGTATCCAGATTGGTTGTCAAATATGATCTTTGTTAAAAAGAGTAATACAAAATGAAGGATGTGCGTCGATTTCACCGATGTGAATAAGTTATATTTAAAAGACAGTTTTCTACTGCCAATGATTAACCTACTAGTGGATCCACATCCAGGCACGAATCTAAATATGTCTAGAAGA
This sequence comes from Nepenthes mirabilis, assembly GCA_025585075.1. NCBI lineage: Eukaryota > Viridiplantae > Streptophyta > Magnoliopsida > Caryophyllales > Nepenthaceae > Nepenthes > Nepenthes mirabilis. The sequence continues at coordinate 3,930 of JAODPA010100016.1, forward strand.
CGAAAAATACATTTCTTTTATGACAAATTAAGGGACGTATTGTTACAAAACCATACCCTTTGGTTTAAAGAATGTAGGAGTTATATACTAACAGTTTATAAATAAAATATTTGAGGCTCAGATCAGATGGAATATGGAGATATGTGTGGATGACATGCTCATTAAAAGTAGGGTAATCAATGATCATATTCGCGATCTTGGCGAGACCTTTGAAGTACTCCAAGTGCACCAGATGAAGCTGAATTCGATCAAGTGTACCTTCAGAGTATCTTCTGAAAAATTCTTAGGTTTTATCATCATCTAATGGGAAATCGAGGTGAATCCCAAGAAGATAAAAGATATCGTGGATATGAACTCGGCTCAAACTACGAATGAAGTTCAAAGGTTCATCGGGAGATTCGCAACACTCTACCGCTTTCTAATGAAATCGGTAGAGAAGTATCCCCCATTTTTTAAGGCTTTGAGAGGAACTAAGATGAGCAGATGCCAATGAACAGCTGATTGCCAAGCTACCTTCGAAGAACTAAAGGAGTTACGGACAAGCCCCCTCTCTTGATGTCACTCCAAGAAGGTGAAGAGTTATATTATTACCTTACAGTTTCGGATACAACACTAAATTCAATCCTAATCAGGCAGTAGTTGGAAATACAATGACTGGTCTACTACCTCAGCAAAGTTCTGATAGACACCGAGGCTTGTTACTTGCATACCGAGAGGATTGCTCTAACGCTTGTCTATTTTGCTAGGGAATTACGACCATACTTCCAGGTGCACGAGGTTATCTTGCTGACGGACCAGCCACTAAAGGGGATTTTGCAGAGATCTAACACATCTGGAAGACTGGTCAAATGGGCCATTGAATTGGACAGGTTTGATGTGAAATTCTAATTGTAGCTGGCGATAAAAGGTCAGACCCTTATGGATTTCATAGTCAAAACGACAACCCCAGTTCTGGAAATCCTCAACCCAAGTGAAGGTGCCAACTTGCAAGAAAGCACATTGATTTGGATATTACACGTGGATGGATTATCGACTAAATCAGGAAGCAAAGCAGGCATAATCCTGAAGACTCCCGACGGATCAGAAATAAATTATTCTGACTCTCGGGTTTCTAGCCACCAACAACGTTGCCAAGTACGAAGTACTATTAGTTGAGCTTAGATTGGTCAAGGAATGCTCGATGAGAACTTGGCCGTATATAGCGACTCGGAGCTAATCGTAAACCGGGTCCTTAGAAATTTTGAGGTGCCTAGCTCTTTACCTGTGAAGTATCTCACTAGAGCAAAAGACCTGAACCAGGCATTTGGCAAGATGTAGATAATCCACATCCTGAGGTAGGACAATTGGAAGGCAAATTAGGTGGCAAAAGTAGCGATAATGGACAATCTTGATCAATATATCTAAGAAATGTGAGAAGTTCTTACCACCCCGAGTGTGAAAGAGCCAGAATGAGAGGTGTTATAGATCTCTAATGGTAAAAATTGGATGACCCTATACAGAAGGTACTTTATTGACGGCCTTCTCCCAAAAAATCTAGAGAAAGCCAAGCGTATAAAAAGGACAACAGGTTGGTACAACGTCATGAATGGAAAAGTATACTGACGAGGGTACTCAACCTCTTACACATAGTGTCTTACGTTAGAAGAAGCTGACTACGCATTGAGTGAAGTACACCTTGGTATCTATGGATCACACATCTTAGGCAAGAATTTGGCATTCAAAGTCATACAGTAGGGTTAATACCGGCCGACGATGAAGTAAGATACTGTAAAATTCATGAAGAAATACAAGAACTGCCAAGTCCACGATAATGTTCCTCATCAACCACACACAAAACTATAAGCCTTGCAATCACAATGGCCATTCACATAGTGTGAGTTCGACATATTTGGCCCACTATCCATTGCTTCCTGGTGAAGAAAATTCATTATAGTCGGCATCGACTAGTTCATAAATGGGTAGAAGCCTCCCCACTTGCACGGATAACCGAATATAACATACTAGAGTTCGTTTGGTAGAGGATCATATGTAGATTTGGGATTCCCGATATCATAATCACTAACAATAGAACCCAATTCATCAGCAAATACTTTACTAAGTATTGCACGACTTTAGAAATCTGATTGGTTGACACTTTTGTCAACTACCCTCAATCAAATGAGTAAGTAGAAGTCACGAATCGAACACTGCTACATGTGTTGGAGATGAAGCTCGAAGATGTAGGGGGATCCTGGGCAAACGAGTCACCTTCCGTGCAATAGTCTTACGGGATGACACCTAGAGAACTAACATGAGAGACACCATTCAATTTATATTACAGAACTGAAGCAATCATCTCAGTGAAAATTGGTTTGCCAAACTTTTGTCCCAATATCTGAACCAGGTCCTCGACTATGTCGAATCTTCGTTAATCCTCAACGGTTCGTATTCAATGATGTACGTTGGATTGTACACATCTTCTGTAACATAGACAAGTGGAAAACATTGTGCACATCTCCCAAGTTTGATGGTAAAGCCAATTTGTAGGCTATGTCATCAATCTTCTCCAATATCTCGAAAGGTCCAATGAACCTCGGTTTTAATTTTCCTTTGATCCCAAATCTCATGATTGCTTTTAATGGAGATATCTTTAGAAATACACAATCTTCGACCTTAAAATTTAGCTCCAATTTTCTCTGGTCAGCATAACTCTTTTGCTGACTTTAAGCAACCTTTAATCTTTTATGAATCAACTGGATCTTATCGGTTGTCTCCTAAATAACTTTCGGTCCCAAAGTCGTCTATTGATCTCCTCCTAATGGATTGGAGAGCAACACTTCCTCCTATACCATGTCTCGAACAGAGCCATACCGATACTTGCATGGAAACTACTATTATATGCACACTCCGCCAATGCCAAGTAATCATCTTAATTTTCTTTTATCACTAAAATCGAAACTTTTAGCATACCCTTCAAAATTTGAATTGTTTGCTTTGATTGTCTATCCATTTTGGGATGATATGTTGTACTAAATTTCAAAATCGTCCCGAATTCATGATACAAACTCTCCCAAAACTTGGACAAGAACCTCGGGTCTCTATCATATACAATAGATGGCTGCACAGCATACAATCTCACCACTTCATTGATATACAATTTTACCAATCGATCCCTAGAAAACATCATCCATACTGCTATAAAGTAGGCCAATTTCATAAGTCGATCAACAATTATCCAAATGGTATCATGATTTCTCGGTGTCCTTAGCAATCCCATCACCAAATCTATCGATATATCCTCCCATTTCTAAGTTAGAGTAGGCATTAGTTGCAAAAGATCAGGTGACTTCTTGTACTCGATCATTAACTGTTGACAAATCAAATATCGACTCACATAAGCTGCAATCTCTCTTTTCATATTCTCCTACCAAAACATCTTCTTTAAATCCTAGTATATTTTATTGATTTTCAGATGGATAGTGTACTTTGATGAGTGGGCTTCATTCATAATCTCTACCTTTAATTTTTTAATGCCCGGTACACTTATTTGATCTTAGAACCTCAAGATTCACCGACACAAACACTAAAATTAGTTCTAGAGTCTTTATTCAAATCTTTGGCAATGTCCATCAAAATTGGATTATCCATTTGAGCTTTTTTGATTTTTTTCAAAATCTCTGGCTGTACTTGCAATTGCAATAATATTATCCAATTGCCTTGGGAATGCCTCTTGACAACATATTACTTCATACAATTCAGCATCTTCATACTGACGAGCATCGTCAGTCAACAATGGTCGGGTACCACGGCCCAGAAAACTTACAGACTAAAGTCGGACCTACCCAAAAGAATGGCGAGTACAAAATAAGATATTCGGCGGACTAAGACTTGATGCACGAGTGTGACAACTTCCTCTTATTGGGATGAGCACCATCTGTCGAGTGTAGACGATGGTCTAAACTCCCCTAAAACTCAGCGGCTACGGCAACCAAACCCAGCCGACCCCAATGAGGCTGACCAGCGTGCGTGTTATGATGTCCTTTCATAGGAAGGAGCACCACTAAATAAAATCAACGTGCTACGACTTCCTCCCGTAGGATTGAGCATGACCGCAATGATATGTCCGAACCAAGCTCGAGACAATGGCAATAATGCTTAGCTCGAAAAAAAGGAATGTTGAATAAAGAAATTTAGCATATGCACGAAAACATTGGAGACAATGATCAAAATGATTTAGCTAATTTATTAAAGAATCGACATGTACATTGAGAAGCATCCGTTTGCCTGAAAAATACAAAGTACCGCTTGTGCCTTCTACTCGAAGTGATGACTATTCTAAGGTGGGAAGCCCCCTGATGAGCGTAGCGAAGGCTCTTCTCCTCTACCTAGGAATTCAAACTAGTCAGATCGGCGTCGAGCACCAATGTTCCTCAGATCAAAGAAGTCAACATGAAAGTCCGAAACCACCAAGGATGCAATCTGTCGGCAAAAGCGAATGTTGTCCTAGAATATGTTGTCCAGTATGCAGCCAACTTTCTCCGGATGAAACTGGGTCCTCAACTCTCCCTCAAGTTGGGTACACTCACTTTGGAGATCAACGAGTTGCTACCCAACCCCCTGAAGCACGTCCTCGAGCGAGGCAATTTGATCATGTAAAGTACCAGTTTTCACGATATGGTAATTAGAAGTAATTAAATTAATATAAGTGGATCGAGGTCTAAGAATACGAGAGAAGTTAGATCGAGACGCCCAAAGACCCGGAATTGGTGGATTTAGGAACTGGCATTATAATCTCAAAATATCAATTCGTAAATAGGATTTGGGTTCAAATTTTTGATAATCGCAATACAATAAATTAATATAATCAAAATTAGACTTATGGTACGTTGAATAATATGTTTCGGAGGCGAAGCTGGGTAGCTACCTACTGGACGGTGTGTCCAGTAGGCTGGTGCTTGTTGGGCGCTCGAGCACCACAACGAGCGCTGTTTCCAAGGAGCCAGTGCCCATAGGGCACTGGGCTATCGCTCGGGCACTAACCGAAGATTTAAAAACACACGACGATTTCTTTCGACCCATTTTTGGCCTCCACACGGGAGAAGAGAGAGGGAGAGGGAGGGAGAAGAGAGAGAAGGGGGAATCCGAGGTTTTTAAATCCGATTCCGAGCTTGAGCCAGTTAGAGAAGTGATAGATCGGGTCGATATAAGTGTATTCATACTCTCCTCTTTCATTTTCTTACACTTTTATTCTATTTTTTAGGTATCCTTGTTTTAATACTCGAATAAATTTTTATATTATATTGCCCATGATCTAAGTATGAAAATACATCGATTCCATGTCTGAATATTGAGATTTTAGCGATTTTTTGCAACCCAAAACCCTAATCCGCGCCCAAACTCGTTTCACCGTTTATTTCAGATTTTATGCATGATTTGGTCTTAGATAATTATTATCCATAACTTGGGTAAGCAAATATGTGAATTTCATGCCCAATTTAGTAGATTTGACCCTGTTTCAAACACAAAACCCTAAACCCGTGCCGCGTAGGAGTTCACCGATTAAATTGAGAATTATACATAAATTAGCTTTAGAATATTATTACCCAGACCTTGAATATATTAATTTATCAATTGAGTATTTGAATTTGTAGTTTTGTAGGGTTTTATACTCATCAGAACCCTAAACCCACGCCCCTTTGGATTTTAACCGAATTAACCATAATTTATGCATGATTCTAGTTTCAAAAATTTTATAGCGTGCTTTTGGGAAGGTATTTGATGCTTGGACGCTCTAAAGTTACGTTCGGATTATGGTGGTAAGAGTTTCTTATTCCAAGCTTTGCAATTATTTATGAATATATTACAAAAATGTTAATTGAATATGTTCTAAAAATCATGTCAGGGATCAATTATGAAAGGATTATCGATCGAAAGCTATATAATTTTATTTGGTATAAAATGAGAATGAATTCTTAAATCTCCCAAGCTCACGATGAAATATGAAAATTTGTATTGAAATATATTTATGAAAAAGGAAATCTGATGATGGAGGAAATTCTATAAGTGATGAACCTATGAACTATTCTCCAGAATAAAGAATTGACTGAATTATGAAACATTCTCTAGTAGAGTGGGAATAAAGAATTATGTGCTTAAGAGCAGAATTTCCTTAAGAAATAAGGAACTAAAAACTTGGACCGAAAATTATGGATAATAAACTTTAACATACCATAAATATTACAGTAAAAATTCAAGAATTACTCAGATTGTACATCTTGTGCTACGTTTTATAGCAGATGATATTCCTTAGCACGCTTTAATATATTATAGTAGAAGGTCGTTGTTTATTATGGATGCTGCTCGCGGCTTATTGACTACGGTACCATCTATAGGGTTGATCTATAGACGGCCTCCCTCTGGGTCGAGAATAAGAGGATATCGGCTTTAGATTGTATGGATTGAATACAATTCAGGTAACGACCGACCGTTCTTTAGGTCAGTAAGGCCTACTAGTCCTGTTCCCTCAACGAAATAAGTTTTCGACGATAAACTGATAATTAAGAAAATGACAAAGAAATGAACCAAAGAAATATGAAACGAATCATGAAAACATTCCTTCCTAAATCATAAATTATAATCTCACATGCACCTCTATCCTACATATATGCATTATTATGTTTTGAACATAAAATTATGTATGTTTTTATTCTATATATGTGCCTTATTGAGTTTTTGACTCATAATTACTATTTTTCTCCCTCCATATGAGTATGAGTTGCACCCGTTGAGGCAGGATAGAGGACTTGAGTAGACTAGGCTCGAAGGTGATGAAGATAATCTGAAGGGCTTAGTTTTACAGTCTTATGTTTTCTGATGGCACTATTTTGTATTTTTAATTGGATTTTATTCACGAATGTATGCATCTGATGATGTTGATGATAATGATACATTTGTAGTGTAGTTTTGGCTATATCGATGGATATTTATATTTCTGCAGGTTTTATAGTTTATTTCAGGTACCTAGTGGCACCTTTCTGTATCTGATGTTGTGTCCGGAGATATAACGTTGGAGCCACGGAATGATTGTGACAGTTTTTAGGATCCTGTGTCAGATTGTTGTATTATCTGGATATTGGGGTTTGATATTGTTGGATTTTTGGTATCATTGAGGTTGTATATTTGATGTATAGGATTATTATACAGGTTTTATATTTGGCCGACATCCGTATTATAGTCGGAACTCTACCAGATTCTTGGTTAGAAATACGATACGTCACAAATCATGAGCTTGAGATTTCTCCTCCATTAGCTCTTGGGATCTTGCCTTGGATTTGGACAGCTCACGATCAAGGTTGGTAACCCACTCTTGACTTTGTAGAGTCTCAACAATGGCAGTATTTACTCGGCCCTCCATCTCTTTGAGTACTACAGGATCAACACACACCTGGAACAAACAGATGATCTTAACACCCTGTTGGTGAAAATATACTTCCATCAGACGTAGAGCCTCCTTTGATTGCAAGAAAAAGGCAAGAGATCAGACAAGGATGATCACAAGTATGAAAATGAGAATTTACACAGCCCGTACCTCAATCAAAGGTAGCACCATTGAGGATGAAGGGCCTAGTGGAGCATTGGGCAAAGAAGTAGACATAGTCCTCCAACCCAATAGAAGCACTGCTTGATGATGGAAGGGCACATCGAAAGTTGAAGGTGAAGGAAAAGCACTCAAAACCTCCAGGATTTCAGGCATCGGGGTCTCCGAGCGAGGCACCTCATCAACCGCCACCATCTCCGTATTATACCCTACTTGATCATCAGTCATTCGATCACTGTCAGGACCCTCCTCAACAAAAACAACAAGAGGGTTAGACACCGGTTCGCCGGGTGACAAATCGATGAAAATAGGGACCCCATGCTCGGTTGAGGTTGGAGCGCTGATTGGCTCACCATGCCTGCTAGTCTAGGGGTCACTTATTCTCAAAGTGGAAGGAATAGGGGGCTCATTGCCCTTGGTAAATCTGGTTGCCTCCTCAAAAACTTGGTGAACCAGAGAAGAAGGGATGGTGCTTGGCCTCCTGGATGACTCGCCAACATTCTACGCCACAATGGCTCGGTTGGAGTCAAAAGAGGAGGAACAAGATGGAGCTGCTTGGCTAGCTGACCTCTCAACAGAGTCCTGGATGAACAACGATCCTAGTTTCCTCTTGGGATTATGGTGCGGTAGAGCTGTGACATCCAGCCTTTTCATCCAGGACTCTCACTCAGCTCGAACAAATGTCCTTTCAGACAGCCAAAAATCCTTTCGGTGAAAGGAGTTCGAATGCTTCTCTATAGGCTCCGTCAGCTTCTTTGTCATGCATTCCTCCCAATCCAAGATGTCACTGGCACAGGTAGCCTCCACTTTATCCCATTTGTTGAAAGGGATCTAATCGGAAAGGACCGACAAATAAAAGAATCAGTCTTTCCAACCCTTTATCGAGTTTGGATTCCCCCCAATTATTCGATACATCCTACGGGAGGTGAATGAAATTTAGTTTACTTCCTTATTGAACTGGAAAATCACCTTCATGGTTAAGACATATATGGAATGTTCATGGTGGCAGAAGGAGACGCACATAGAAACTAGGTATTGAATGCCATTAGGGTGGAGGCACGCTACAACAATGTCCAAAGACACTAGGACCTCGTATAGCTATTGTGCAAAGGGGATGCAAAGGCCTCCCTTCAGATTGACCTTGTAGATGGTGATGAATCCATACTGCAGGAAGCAAGCCCTATCATTGTCGGTAGGCAATACGTATGAGATGATGCTCGGGATATTATATTGAACATATAAAGACTCCACATCACGGGAAGAGAGAATAGATGGGGTCGTGTTGACGCTCAAAGAAGCCATGGAAGGCAAAAAAGGCGAACTAGGGTAGAGCGATTCAACATAAGAAAAGAAGTGTAGAAACGATTGGGGGATAATGCTTAAATAGCTAAGGCTTCGACCTTAAAACAACATTACAAGAGAAATCGAAGAGGAGTGTCTCTATAATGACTGCGACATGTGCCCGCACCATAGAGTGCAGTGGTGTGTCAACTTGTTAGGCCAGTTATGATGATTGATACAATGCCTCCATGCGTAGCCTGTTGACAGCTGACAACCCTAATGCCTAGATCAGTAAGCCGGTGGTGCGCCGCAAATAATGATGCCCTAACACGCTACTTTCCAAGATGGCAAACTAGCGACATGCAACCCTGATGGGCTTGAGAGAAGTTCGGTTGGTTTACATCCTAGCCATGTGTTCGGGACACATTATTACCATTCAAATTGTTAGAAGACTGAATTGCCAATGGTTTGAGTTGTCAGACTATTAGAAATCACATAATAGAAAGTTACATTCAAGCACTGCAACTGTTTACATTATGTAAGAATATTGGAGTTAGACAATAAAATTAACAAATGTTTAAAAAGTTCTATTCATTAATTCCTTTTACAATGTACAATGAGTTTACAACAGTGGACGTATAACTTAGAAGAATATAAAAATACATGGAGTAGTGATTTGACTACAATGCCTAACTGACCTCTACATGGACGGACTGACTAGAAAAGCTCGTCTGCAGGCACCACTTCGTCACCCATTGGGCCGCAATACCAGCGGAGGCAGCACAAAAGCCCTCCGCTATAAGAACAAGGCACATTGCGCTTGTTCTTATATAGTGGGCAAAACAAAAAAAGAAATCCTCCACCTTACCTAAGCCGGAAGCAGAGCTGTAGAGAAATAGAGTTTCTGAAATGGATGGGAGAAGGAACAACCATAGCAGTTAGAAACCCACCACAAACAGAAGCACCTGACACCGACAAGGAGGACGGAGAGCCGTCGCCCAAAACTCAAGATTTTGCTTGAAAATATTGGGCCAGTTTTGGGATAGGTGTAAAAGACGAAAACCAAGGCGGCTTCCCGCATAAAAAAGGATAATCAAGGCAGACTTCAAGTGCATCCTCGGACATTAGTTTCGAACATTTGAGAAGAACTTCCTCTAATCTTGACTTGTAGCAACGTAAGCTCCATGCTAGCTCTGAACTCTCACACTGCTTGACTAATGAAGTCGATTCGTGATATAAGACATGGAGAGCCCCTCCATTTATAGCCAAGAAGAGGATCTGTGAGCAATTAATGTAAGGAGACTACCCATGCCAACGTTATCTATAGAAGATAGAATCAAATCCTACTAAAATCCTGCCCAACTGAACGACAAATCAGTAGACTACCTGGGGAAGGAGCACGCATGCAGGCTTACAATTGGTGTCCTATTAATGAACATATGGGGAGTTTAAAATTTGAACATCTCGACATGGGAGGCTAGTGATGGATATGGCGACCCATAAGTCAGCCGAGAAACTCAACTCAATAGAAGAAAGGCCTAAAACGTAGAAACCCAGTAGGACACTCCCTTAGCCTAAGATCTAGAAGGCAACGCGGTTGCCTCAAACAGGTCGACCCAGAACTGCCCAGCAAAAAAGGGCAATTAGGGTTATATAATACATCGCCCCAATGATTGTCCCTTCAGCTTAAGGGCCGACAGTCATCATAGCTCAGTGCCTACAAGTAGATGGCATTTACTATACCGCGGCCTTATGATTACTCTAACAGTTCAGCAAATATACCTAAAATATCTCCCCATGATATTAGTTGTGGTTCAATAAATCTTCTCAGGCGATAGTTATAATGTAGCACCTCCATGATCAGTATGGTTATCATAACTACCCCACGTGATCACTAAAACAGCTCAGCGAATTTATGCGGACAACTGTCACCAGTCGTGAGGCCCGAGTATGGCTAAACTGAAACTCACTTTATAAATATATCTTTTCCTCCACGAAGAAAATGATTGAATTCTCAAAGAGGTTCCTAAGGCTCAATCATTCTAACACACTGAGACCATAGAACCAAAGAAAAGTTGCTCTGCCCGCGAGCGCACCCTATCCAAAGCCACTTAACCCATAAGTGCATCTCTCTAATAAGTCGTTCTTCACAAAGAGCGCACCCTCTAAAAAGTCATTCCTAGCCGAACGCACTTTTTGGAGTTCAATCTTCCAACCAACACTTAGTTCCTCTCATTCATGCATCTACGCACCTTACATCCCTCCATCTTTCTCTCCATTGAAAAAAGATTTCTGACTTGAGCCAACCATTGGCGCAAACATGCCTCCATCAGACGTAGTGCCTCCTCTGATTGCAAGCAAAAGGCAAGCGATTAGACAAGGATGGTCGCAAGTATGAAAATAAGAATTTATAGAGCTCGTACCTCAATGAAAGGTGGCTCCTCTGAGGATGAAGGGCCCAGCGGAGCCGTGGGTGAAGAAGCAGACAGAGTCCTCCAACCCAATAGTGGCACTGCATGACGACGGAGGGGCACATTGGAAGTTGAAGGTGAAGGAGAAGCACTCAAAACCTCTAGGACTTCAATCATTGGAGCCTTCGAGCGAGGCACCTCATCAGCCAATGCCACCTCCATATTATTCCCTACTTGAGTATCAGCCATTTGATCACTGTCAGGACCCTCCTCAACAAAAATAGTAGGAGGGTTAGGCATTGGTTCATCGGGTGACAAATCGATAAAAATAGGGACCCCATGCTTGGTTGAGGTTGGAGCATTGATCGGCATACCAAGCCTGCTAATCTCGGGGTCACTTATTTTTAAAGTAGAAGGAATAGGAGGCTCATTGCTCTCGGCAAATCTAGCCGCCTCCTCAAAAACTTGTCAAACCGAAGAAGAAGGGATGGAGCCTAGCCTCCTAGACGACTCGCTAGCATTCCACGCCACAACGGCCTGGTTGGAGTCAGAGAAAGAGGAACAAGACAGAGTTGTCTGGATAGCTGCCCTCGTTGGAGAGTCCTGGATGAACAACGATCCCAATTTTCTCTTGGAATTGTGAAGCAGCAGAGTAGTGACATCTGTCCTTTTCGTTCGGGACTCCCACTCAGCTTGAGCGAACACCCTTTCAAACAGTCAAAAATCCTTTTGGCGAAAGGAGTCTGAATGCTTCTCTCCAAGCTCCGTTAGTGACTTTGTCATGCATTCCTCCCAATCCAAGATGTCACCAGCATAGGTAACATCCACTCGACCCCATTTGTTGGAAGGGATCTAATTGGAAGGGACCAACAAATAAAAGAATCGGTCCTTCCAACAATTTATTGAGTTTGAATTGTCCCCACTTATTCGATATTTCTTGCGGGAGGTGAACAAAATTCGATCTGCTTCTTGATTGAGGCGAAAAATCACCTTCATGGTCAGGACATCTAAGGAATGTTCATGGTGGCAGAAGAAGACGTACATGGAAACCAGGTATTGAACGACATTAGGGTGGAGGCATGCTACAGTAATGTCTAAAGACATTAGGAGCTCATACAACTCTTGCTCAAAGGGGATGCAAAGGCCTCCCTTCAAATTAACCTCGTAGATAGTGATGAACCCATACCACAGGAAGCAAGTCCTATCATTGTCGATAGGCAATACATATGAGATGACACTCAGGATATTATATTGAACATACAAAGACTCCACATCATGGGAAAAGAGAATAAATGGGATTGCATTGATGTTTGGGGAAGCCATGGAAGGCAGGAAAGGCGAACTAGGGCAAAGCGATTCAAGATAAGAAAAGAAGTGTTCGAGACGGCTGGGGGCTAGTACTTAAATAGTGAAAGCCTTGGTCTTAAAGCAACATCGCATGAGGAATCGAAGAAGAGTGTCTCTATAATGACCATGACATGTGCCCACATCGCAGATTGTCATGGTGCGTTAACTCGTTGGGCCAATTATGATGATTGACACAATGTCTCCCTACGTAGCTTACTGACAGCTGACGACCCTAATGCCTAGATCAGTAAGTCGGCAGTGTGCTGCAGGTAATGATGCCCTAACGTGCTATTTTCCAAGATGGCAAACTGGCATCATGCAACATTGACGGGCTTGAGACAAGTTCGGTTGGTTTACGTCCTGGCCATGTGTTCGGGACACATTATTACCAGTCAAATTGTTAGAAGACCGAGTTGTCAATGGCTTGAGTTGTCAAACTGTCAAAAATCACACAATAGAAAGTTACATTCTAGCACTTTAACTATTTACATCATGTAGGAATATTGGAACCAGACAATAAAATCAACAAATACTTGGGAAGTTCCATACATTAATTTATTTTACAAAATACAACGAGTTTAAAATAATGGACGTATAACTTAGAAGGAAATAAAAATACATGGAGCAACAACTCGACTATAGTCGTCTAACTGACCTCTACATGGATGGACCAACAAGAAAAGTTCGTCTGCCAGCACCACATCATCGCCTACTGCGACAACACCAGTAGAGGTAGCAAAAAAGCCCTCCCCTGTAAGAACAAGGCATACTACACTTGTTCTTATACCGGGGGCAAAATAGAAAAAGAAATCTTTTGCCTTACCTAAGCCAGGAGCAAAGCTACAAAGAAATAGGGTTTTTAAAATGGATGGAAGAATGAACAACCATATTGGTAAGAATCCCACTAGAATGAGAAGCACCTAGTACTGACAAGGAGGACGAAGAGCCACAACCCAAAACTCAGGATTTTGCTCGAAAATATTGGGCTAGTTTTGGCACAGGCGTAAAAGATGGAAACCAAGGTAGCTTCCCATATAAAAGAAAATAACCAAGGCAGACTTCAAGTGCATCCTCGAACATCACTTTTGAATATTTGAGAAGAACTTCCTCCAATCTTGACTTGTGGCAGCGTAAGCTCTATGCTAGCTCCTAACTCTCACACCGATTGATTGATAAAGATGATTCGTGATATAAGACATGGAGAGCCCCTCCATTTATAGTTGAGAAGAGGATCAATAAGAAATCAATGCAAGGAGGCTACCCATGCTTGCGTTATATCTAGAAGATAGAATTAAATCCAATTGAAATCCTGCCCAACTGAATGACAAATTAGCAGACTACCTGGGAAAGGAGCCTGCATGTAGGCTTACAGTTGGTGTCCCATTAATGAATATATTGGGAGTTAAAAATTCAAACCTCCCGACATGGAAGGCTAATAATGGGTATGGCGACCCATAGGGCGGCCCAGAAACTAAACTCGCTAAAGGAGGAAAGGCTCAAAAAGTAGAAACCCAGCAAGACACTCCCTTGGCCTAAGATCCAAAAAGCAATGTGATTGGCTCAAATAGGTCGATCCAAGTAGGCGGTACTTATCATACTGCGACCCTATGGTCACTCTAGCAGTTTAGCAAATATACTCAAAATATCTTCCTATGATTGCGTATTGCCCCATAATGATAGTTGTGGCTTAATTAAACTTCTTAGGCGGCAGTTATCATGTCGCACCCCCATGATCAGTGCGGTTACCATAACAGCCCTTGTGATCGTTGAAATAGCTCAGCCAATTTACATAGACAATTGTCACCAGCTGTAAGGTTCAAGTATGGCTAAATCGGCAGTCACTTTATAGATATACCTCCTCCTCTACTAGAAAAAAGATCGACTCTCGAATTCTGATAGAGGTTTCTGAGGCTCAAGCGTTCCAACACAACGAGACCACATAACCAAAGAAAAGCTGCTCTACCCAATAGCGCACCCTATCCAAAGCCACTCAACCCATAAATGTATCCCTCTAATAAGTTGTTCTTCGTAAAGAGCACACTCTCTAAAAAGTTGCTCTCAACCGAATGCACTTTTTGGAGTTCAATCTTCCAACCAACACTCAGTCCTCTTATTTATGCATCCACACACCTTATATTCCTCCATCTTTCTCTTCATCAAATAAAGATTTTTAATTTGAGTATCAGAGGATATAACGGGGTATAAATCCCTATATCTCTGACATCCTATTTGTTTGTTGTGATGTGTTGAACCTAAATTTCTAGCAGACGAAGACCGGACCCACCTAAATTCAACCAACTGGATGAGATCAAACGTGTGACGTACCCTATTTCTAACTGAAAACCAGCAGAGTTTCAGTTATAATATGATCGTCGGCCAAATACAAATCTATATATATTCCTATACAACAATCAAATAATTCGCAATACACAAATCATCATCATCATCATATATAGACACTAATATACAAATCCATCAAAAATATAAAATATTCCATCAGAAGGCACAAAACTACATAACTAAGTCCATAAGGTCATCTTCCATGTCTTTGAGCCTAACTGACTCAAATCCTCTCTCCTGCCTCAACTGGTGCAAACTCATACTCATCTGGAAGGATAAAAATAGTAAGGGTGAGCTAAAAGTCCTGCAAAAACATATACATACATCAAACAGTAGAAACTAAACTATATCTGCATCATCATCATTATCATACATAGACACTAATATACAAATCCATCAGAAATATAAAATATTCTATCAGAAGGTACAAAACTACATAACTAAGTCCATAAGATCATCTTTCACGTTTTCGAGCCTAGCCGACTCAAATCTTCTACCGTACCTCAACGTGTGCAAACTCATACTCATCTGGAATGAGGAAAATAGTAAGGATGAGTTAAAAATTCAGTAAGGCATATATATAACAAAGAATGTGTAAATTTTATATTCAAAATCATAATAATACATATAGGAAAGAATAGAAATTTATATGAGATCATAAATCATGATTTAGAAAAGAATGCTCTAATTATTCGTTCTAAATTTCTTTAGTTCATTTTCATTTTCTTTTCGTAGTTATCAAATTATGTCGAAAACTTATTTCATTCGGATCAGAGCCAATAGGCTTCACTAACTAAAGGAGCGGTTGGTTGTAGCCTGAATTGTGTTTACTCCTACACGATCAAAAGCCATCTCCTCCTATTCAAGACTCAGAGGCAGGCTGTCTACATATAATTCCTATAAATGGGGCCAATAGCCACATGCGGCACCAAATCAGATAATGACCTTCAACTATAATATACTAAGGCATGCCAAAATATATTATCTACTAAACGATTTTTGGTTCAAGTTTTTAGTTCCTTATTTTTTAAAAAAATTCTGTTCTTAATTACAAAATTTTTCATTCCCACTTTAATAGAGAACGGTTCATCAATTCATCACTTAATTGTGAAATATTTCTCAATTATTTCTTTTTCCATAAGTATATTTAGATATATATTTCTATATTCCTCGTGAGTTTAAATCTTCACGTGTTCATAATTTCATACATAAACCATTTGGAGCTTCAAAGAGTTAGAAATTCCTTATCTTTTTAAGCCAAATATAACTTTTAAGTTTCCAGATGATAAATTCTTTTACAAACGATTCATGACATGATTTCGGAACATAAAAAATTTACATATCTATAATACATGTAGAAATCATTATAAAACTTAGAACATGTAAGAAATTCTTACCACCACGAGGCAAATGTAATTTTAGAGTTTTTGGATGATAAATTCCTTCACAAATATAGGCAACATAGTTTCTGGGCATATATAAGGTAATACATGAAACGTACATGTGGTTAAATGTCTTAATTCACGTCTGATAATATTCTCAAAATACATAAAATTAACATATACAAATTATATATGCACAAATACCAGGAATCAGAATACACATGTTCATGAAGTTAGGATTTTTAAATTCTAAAACCAAATCGTGCAAATGTCCTAAATTTTGTGGGTAAAAATGCCCAGGCGCGAGTTAGAATTTTCGGATGTATAAAATCGTATAAAATTATCAAATCGGATATCCAATCAATAAATTAACATGTTTAAAGTATAGGTAACAATATTCTAAAATTAAGTTATACAAAAGTTCCAAAATAATCTGTAAAAATCATTCGGGGAGCAGGGTTAGGGTTCCACATTGAAAAATTGGTCAATACTACGAAATCGGACGTGAAATCCACATATGTGCATGCTCGAGTCATGGGTTTCCATTATCTAAAGTCGAATCATGTATAAAATCCAAAATAAACGAGCAAAATGGTTCGGGTGCGGGTTAGGATTTTCGGTGCGAAATATGACACAAATCTCACAAATCGGACGTGAAATCAAAATATTTTCATACTTAGATCATGGGTAATGCAAAATATAAACTCAATCCGGTATCGGGACGAAAATATCCAAAAAAGACGGAACAAAAATATAAATAAACGAAAGAGAAGAGTATGAGTACGCTTACTTCGACTCGATCTACCACTTTTTTAACTAGCTCCAAATTGGATTCGAACTCGAGAGTTTGATTTCCTTATTCTATTTTTTCTCCATCACACACTCTCTCTCCTTCGCGTTGGTAGCCCCGAAAATGACAAAACAGAACCCTCGCGAGTTCTTAAATCTCAAGTTGACGCTTGAGCACCAGCCCAGCGCGCTTGGATCCAGCGCCCGACGGACTAACTCTGTCGTCTCACGGTCCTAAAACTTAATTTTTTTACATGAATTAAATTCAATCTTAATCATATTAACTTAATTATCCGCAAATACAATATTTAAAAATCGGTATATTATAAAACAGCTTCCTAATTCGTATAATAATTTGAATCTTAAGACACATCAACTTTTATAATCTGCTCTATGAACTTAAGATTTGATATAATATCAACCCAACTAT
>JAODPA010100027.1:0-21480 GCA_025585075.1 Nepenthes mirabilis
TAATTATTTTTTAAAAAATTTAAAAAAAATTTAAGTTAACAATTTAATGCCACAACTTTAGATAAAATTGGAGTTATAATCAGCCAATGCTCAAATGATGGATTATCGGAAGGTCGGTGATCTAAGGGCTGACGTTTATCCCATCAAGTCGATGCATAACAATTGCTGATCTAAGGGCTGACGTTTGTCCCATCAAGTCAATGCATAACACTTCGCGACGGCATATTGTTGACCAGAATAATTTTTTCTTCAAATTTGAAAAGCTCTATCACTCATATAGATAAAAATATTTGTTTTATATATTAATAAATAGTTATGATACGTTCCTAGATTCGATATTCGAACAGATTCGGGTTAGCTTGGTTGTTTAGATCCAACTCCGTCCACCGAGTTTTGGACCCTACATACCACTACAACAAATAGGAGGTCAGGTGTCGATAGGATGTTGTCCCACCGAAAACATTCCAACGCTCAAATCAGTAATAGGCCTTCGACTTTTAAGAAGGAAAATGAAAATGAGAGTTGAGAGAGAAAAAGAGAGAATGAAAGGACAATGTGTGTTCGCTTTCAGACGTAAGAGACGTTCTGCTAACTCGTGATGAGTACAGTTTTTCCAACTCTGTATTCACAGGGAACGAATAGGAGACAAGGTCTTGTAAGCGTGGAAGCTTGAAGGACTGTCGACATACTATGACAGATGTTAAAGAGAGCGGTGCCTCTGGAGTCTGAAAGTTGAGTGTGGGATTGCAGTTAGCGTTTTTGTGCTCAGAAGTGAGTGTTTGTATGCTTAAAAGTTGGCATGCCCTGAAGTGGAGACTCTGTGGGCTTATATAGATGGAGGGCAGGGTGACCATCCTTGGTCAAGAAGTCGTTATTCCTGCACTATGTCGGGCGACCTCCATTGAGCAGGAAGGCTTGACTTGTACAATCTGTTGGGATTGCTTCCTTTTCTAACGGGTAACGGTTCTCAAAATTACTTACCTTCATTTTGCACTTTGTTACTGTTAGAGTTTACAGTAGGTAGGAAGAGAGAGTCTGGTGCCTTCCTCATGTGAAAGGCGTTGAATCTGTTGATATCTTTTTTAGTACAGATTGGCTTCAGGGAATGAGCGAAATCAGGAAAAGGGACTGTTGCTTGTCGTGTACAAAAGTGTGGGCCCAATTGGGCCTTGCCATGTAAGGTTTTTTTTCCTTTTGGCTTGCTTGCTACAATACTTTCGGTCAACAGAGACGTTGACCGTCTCACGAGAGCGTGTGGCTGCTCAGCTGGCTTCTCACACAGTCAACACTGGTATTGACCATCCAAACGTACATATGAGCCTTCGTGGACCCGGGCCATTTTTTTTATTGGACCAGCCCATTATGGGCATACCCATCACTAGCCCCCCATGCCGGTAGTCTAAATTCTGACCTCCGGCATGTTCATGATGGGATGCGTTTGACTGTTGTTCGTTGAGGGTGACGGAGCTGTTAATCGTCAAGAGCGGAGAATTACGTGCTTCCGAAATGTTGACAGGATTTGTTGACCATCTTAGAAAACTCCGGGTAACTTGGTGAAGGAAATGTTGACCAAATTTATTGACCGTCTTGGAAAACTCCTAATAACTCGTGGGAGCTAGAGAGACGTGCAACCATTAGCCGGTTTGTCAGGCAAAAAGGCCGCCACGTGTCTTCATGCGGTGGATCAGGATCTGGTAATTAATGCGCCAGAGGATCTAATTCGACGGTGCCCTTTTGGGAAGCGACAAGTGGCAGCCACGATGGCGCGCGTTTACGAGGCAGTTTATTGTGTTCACACTGGCCTTTAAGTTGTCCGTCCACTTCACTCTGAATTTTTTCACTCTTTCCTCTATTCCTTTGTCTTCCTTAACCTGAAAGAGAGAAAAGCCCTAGACGTCTTTCTGATCATGACCTCCGTTGCCGATATAGCTTTTGTCCTCAAAAAGAATAACGTGAAGGAATTGCACGTGGAGTACAATATCCCAAAGGAGATTGCCTTCTATGTTCCTGGGAAGGATGACAGGGCGTTTCTGCCGCCTGAGGGCTTTGTGACCATCTACAAGGCCCCCTTGAGGAGTGGGCTTTGTCTTCCGATCCCTAATGAGCTGCTATCGATCTTCCGGGCGTTTTAAGTCCCAACCGCACAGTTTTATACAAACGCGATTTGATACTTGTGCATTTTATGTATATTTCTTCGTCAGCACTCGAGGCTACTTACAATGTCAATGGTTAAAGAGCTCTTTAAGCTCAACCAAGGAGCGGAGTAGATCTCTCTGGCCCTACGTGGTGATCTTCAGGTAAGCTCTGCCATATACGACTCTCTAGAGAACTGGAAGAACCGGTTCTTTTTTGTTCGCATGGGTGAGTCCTAACCGTTAGCCAAGGAATGGGATAAGGTGCCCGATGTATGTACCATGGCACCTTCTGAGGTAGAGACGGCGACCCTGTCATGGTTGGTCAAACTTGTTGAGAGATATATTGGGGATTTTAGGATAGACCACTTAGTTTCCCATGCTGAGGCCAAGAAAGCCTAATGGGGGCCTCCTTCTCCTATCCACAAATTCAGGGTTCCCCCGCCAGAGACCCCGTGGGGGAAGAAGAGGACCAGAGCCACCCTTATAGATCCTCGTTCTCCTGATACCGTTCCCACCAGTCCAAAGCAAAATAGGGCAACCACAGTGGCGCCTTCTTCGTCATCCTTCGGGCTAGATTACGTGGCCGTTGGGAACTTTGTGGGGGTAGGTTTCGTCTCCGGGATTGAAGCGGAGCTGGCTTTAAAGGCTTATGATGCCATGCTGAGCGCCAGGACGAGCGGCGTCGTTATTTTGGCACAGCCTGCACCGGCGGGGTTGACATCAAATCCTCAACTTAGGCTGAAGGAGATGACTCTCGAGCCGTCTACTGAGGCGCTTACGTCAGCCGAGCCGCAAAAGCCATCTATTGGGTCTCCAGTTGCAGGGCTGCAGACTAAGCAATAGGAGATGGTTTTGGAGCCTCCTACCATGCCCGAGGAGCCAGTGGGCATGAAGGATACACTGGAGGAGTTATCGAAGGAGTTCGAGGTGGAGGTCGCTTGTAGTCCTGCTCAAGAGGGCTCTACTTTCAGTCCACCGTCCCTGATGCCAAATCTGCGTGCCAGACCAGATAGGCCAGCACGAAGGATCTGGCAGGTATACTTTCTATTACTTGCTTTGTCTTTAATTTTGCCTTTTCTAACTCTATTTTTTTATAGGCTGATAAGGTCATAGGCGTAGTTGTTGAGGCACTCAGGTAAAGAGACGGGGTGATCTCCGATAGGGATGTAGAGATTGCCTGGCTCAATTTGAAGTTGGAGGCTCTGGAGGCGGAGCACCGGGAGGATGCTGCGGCCTTGGAGTCTGTCATGGCTGGCATGGGGGTGGAGAACGCTAGCTTGAAAGACGAGGTTGCTAGCTTGAAAGAAGTCATGGTGTTTGGCCTAGTGGAGGAGAGCAATCGTCTGAAGGAGGAGAACACCCGCTTAAAGGAGAAAAACGAATAGGTTAAGAGGCATCTCGACCAACTCGTGGGGCAGATGACTACTCTGGAAAATGATCTGAGCCTCCACATACGCCTTCACGAGGTTACGGACGTGATGCTGTCATGGTTATGGGAGGGAATCAACGTCAATCAGCGTATTGTGCGGCTGGTTGATCCTACTTTTCAGTGGATCTTATTAACCTCTCAAATCAATTTGTTTAGTGCCGCAAGAGACTCGTGGGGAGCCACGGGATAGTCATGGGCCACCATCGCCTCCTTAGTTTTTTGGTGACTTTAGTTCCTTTTTCGTACAGCAATGTAAATGTATGTTACCATATGCAATAATACAAGCATTTCCATGTATGTCGCTTGCCTTTGCTTTTTATGGCTATTTTTAGCTGGTATTTGTCGGTATATTGGGCAGCCAACTTGGTACACTTCCTGCGAGTTGGCCATCCACCTTGTTTTAGGTGTTCATGGTACTTCCCAAAGGAGTGGAGTCCTTGGGGGTGTATTCAAGACTGTCGTTTCCGTTAAACTGGCCTAGTACTCGCTCATGAGTAAGACTTGGTGGCGCTGCCGAAATGTGAACTTGGGAGGCTAACTTTGGAGGAGCACTTTGCTCCTATTAATCGTCATTGACTGATCATGCTACTCCTTGTGAAGGAGGTGGTTGCATGTGTTGCGCTAGCCCCCTAAGATTTTTGACCACAAATTGGCCACTTGGATAACCAAGGTTTAAATACGACCACTTATGGGCCGCTTGGATGACCAGAGTTTAAGTTTAACCAACTATGGGCCGCTCGGATGACTGAGGTTTATATACGACTATTTATGAGTCATCAGGATGACCAGGGTTTAAGTTTGACTGCCTGTGAGCTGCCTAGATAACTAAGGTTTAGTAACGAGAGGGTAAAAATTCGCTCGATTTAGGGACAGTCTAGGTCATTTAGACCTGTAACAAGAAAAATATATATGGACACAATATAAAGAAGAAAACGAATACAATGTGCTAAAGGGAATACTCATTTTATTTATTGAAAATCGCATACCAATGATTACATACCAATATGTAGACTACCTACCAGGGCCCTTATTGGAAGTAGTGTTTGAGGTGGATCGCGTTCCACGTCCGTGGGATAACTTTTCGTCCTAATTTCGGAGCTTATATGTCCCGCTTCGCAGGATGGCGGACACTAGGAAATGCCCTTCCCGGTTCGAGGAGAGCTTATACTGACCGGCTATCTTGCCTGTAGCCTCAATGCTTCGTAAGACCAAATTTCAAACGTCGAACTGCCGTGCTTTTACCCACTTGTTGTAATAGCGGGTGATTCGGTGTTGCTAGGCTGCCGTTTGCATTCTGACGACGCCGCGAGCTTCTTCTAACAAGTCTAGTTGTTCTCGTATTTTCTGGGAGTTATCTTGCGGGTTGGAAGATTCTATCCTTAGACTTGGAAGCCCGATTTTGACCGGAATGACTATTTCAGTCCCGCAGCAAGGGCTGAAGGGCGTCTCATGAGTTGGCTCCTTTGGAGTTGTCCAGTAAGACCAAAAGACTGAGGGGAGCTCATCTACCCATGAGCCCCCTACGTCTCCAACTTGGTCTTAAGTCCGTGGAGTAGCGTTCGGTTTGTATCCTCCATCTGTCCATTCGCTTGAGGGTATACCACCAAAGTGTGGACCAGCCTAATGCTAAGGATGACGTAATATTTGGTGAAGTGCTTTCCCAAAAATTGAGTCCCGTTGTCAGTCACTATGACCTCCGGAATGTCAAATCTGCTGACAATATTCTGACGAACGAACTCAAGAGTATTGTGCTTTGTGATCTTGGCCAGCGGGATGGCCTCGACCCACTAGGTGAAGTAGTCGATACTTGTTATGATGAATTTTCTTTGCACCGTTGTGATGAAAAATGGGCTGAGAATGTCGAGCCCCCATTACGCAAAGGGCGAAGGCACCAGGAGGGACTTCAGCTCTGCGGATGGCCGGTGGTAAAGGTTGCCGTAAAGCTGACAACTCTTGCATTTCTTCATGAACTTGAATGCATCCTCTTTCATTGACGGCCACTAGTAACCTTATTGCATGATCTTGAATGCCAAGTTTTTGCCGCCAATGTGAGATCCACAAATCCCAATGTGCACTTCGCCCAAGGCGTAGTCAGCTTCCTCAAGGGTTAGGCACCGAAGGTACGGAGTGGAGTAACCGCGGCGATACACTCGTTTGTCGACTACGGTGTACTAGTCGATCATCTTCTTGATTCGTTTGGCCTCCTCTCTATCTTCTGGAAGTGCTCCGTCCGCCAAATACATTAGGTACAGTGTCATCTAATTTTCTGTCCCAAAGACCCGCATCGCTTTCTATTTTTTTATGCTGGGAGTGTTCAAGACTTTTCTCATGTCCCTCGAGTACTGCTCTGGATTTTTAGCCGCCACTACTCTGGCCAGCTCGTCGCCCTTCCAGTTTTTAGTTCTAGGAACGTGGACCAAGGTTAGCTTATCAAAACTCCAGGCGGCCTCTCTTTCCCTAGATAAATACTTGCCCAAGTGTGGTTTGTTTGCCCCTGTTAATCTAGTTGACGATTAGCTCAGAGTCACTGTAAACAGTCAGTCATTTGGCTGAGCATTCTTTCGCCAATCTTAACCCGACTAATAGGGTTTCGTACTCGGTAACGTTGTTGGTGGCTGAGAAGTCGAGTCTAAAAGCGTACTTCACCTCAAACCCGTTAGTGGTCTTGAGGACCACCCCAGCATCGCTGCCTGTGTCCATAGACGATCCGTCTTCGTGGAGTACTCATTCTGGAACTCCCTCTTGCTGTTCCATGCTCTCTAGGGGCTATTTTTTTGAGAATTAGGGTCGTAATTTCGACAATAAAGTCGGCCAGAGCCTGTGCTTTTATGACAGGTTTGGGCCAGAACTCGATGTCAAACTCGCTCAATTCGATAGACCACTTTACCAGCCACCCAGAAACGTCGGGTTTCTGGAGAATGTTCTTCAAAGGCTGATTAGTGAGAACTATCACGCGGTGTGCCTGAAAGTAGGGCCTTAGTTTTCGTGTAGAGAATACAAGAGCTAAGGCTAGCTTCTTCATGCACGGATAGCGCGTCTCTGGGCCAGTCAGCGTTTTTCTCACGTAGTAGACTGGTCATTAAGTGTCGGCATCCTAGCGTACTAGGATGGAATTGAGGGACACCTTTGACACTACCAGGTAGAGGTACAGCTCCTCTCCATCCCTAGGTGATGTTAACGATGGCGGGCTAGCCAGATATAGCTTCAACTCATTAAAGGCTACCTGACAATCTGTCATCCATTGGAATCCGCTTGATTTTGTTCCCCTTAGGGCATTGAAGAATGGCTGATACTTGTCACATGATTTCGCTAAGAAGCGGGATAAGGATACCAGTCGTCCGGTTAGTCGCTGGATATCCTTGATATTCTGAGGGAGAGTCATGTCCGCGAGGGCCTTAATCTTCTCTAGGTTTATCTCGATCCATCGTTGGGAGATGATGAAACCCAAGAATTTTTCCGAGGCTACCCAAAGACACACTTGGTCGAATTTAGTTTCACTTGATGTTCACGAAGCACTTTAAATGACCTTGCCAGATCACGAATATGGTCGTCGGTGATTCTACTCTTGACGAGCATGTCGTCGACGTAAACCTCCATATTGCGGCTGATCTGTTTCTCAAACATTTTATTTATTAGTCGTTGGAAGGTGGATCTTGTGTTCTTTAGACTGAATGGCATGACTTTATAGCAATAAGTACCCTGATCCGTCATGAACAAAGTGTGCTCCTCATCCTCCGAGCTCATCCGAATTTGATTATAGCCCGAGTAAGCATCCGTAAAGCTCAACAGCTCATGTCCGGACATCGAGTCCACCAGCAAGTTGATCCTAGGTAAAGGAAAATTATCCTTCGGGTAGGCTTTGTTAATGTCGGTAAAATCAACGCACATTTGCTATTTTTCGCAGCTCTTCTTTATTAGGACGACATTGGAGAGCCAGTCAGGGTATTGAACTTCTCTAATAAAACCAGCGTCCAGTAGTTTCTTTACATCCTCCTGAATGGTGACCGGCTTTTCTACCAAGTGGTTTCTCCACTTCTGCTTGATGGGCTTTCAGTCAGGATTGAGGCTCAACTATTGGATCATTACCCCGGTCAAAATTTCGGGCATGTAAGTGGGAGTTCGTGCAAAGATGTCAGCATTCTGTCATAGGAATGCGATCAGCTCGTCAAGCAGTGTACCAGTGAGTGAGCTGCCGATCTACATGCACTGTTTTGGATCCTCCGGGTTTAGCGGGATCAGGTCAGTTGCCTCACCGGACTGCACCTGCTACAAGGTTGCTTCGTCTCGATGGTCAAGTTCTTCTGTCATCCTAGTGCTACCGCTATGAGCAATTTGGGACATGTAATATATCCGCCCAGTGGCTTGGTCACCCAGCACTTCTCCCACACCATATGGCAGTTGAATTTTTATTTTGAGTTGTGGTATTGAAGTGACGTCTCCGAATGCCTGTGACAACCCGAGCTCGGATCCCCGAACCAAACCCGGACCATCACAGTAAAATTTCGAATCATCCAAAATCATTAATTACACGCCATCAAGCAACTTAAATGAACCCAATTTCGTCATTAACACCATCAATAATCAATCATAAATATATCATTAAATAAATATCCATAACAGCAGTAATAAATTTCTTGAAAGAAAAAAAAATAACAATATCCATAATGTCAATTCCTCGTAATTAAAACTCTAATAAATATCCAACCGTAACAAAATCTCAGATCTTTATCATGGAAGCCTCAATCTCTGATATCACCTCTGTCTGGTGGCTACCCAATAGTCACCCGATCTCTTTTCTCTCCTAATATCAACCTGTCTAATTTGGAGTCAATAAAATACAATGGTGAGTCGAATACCCTGTAAGTAAAAATGAATAATAATAGGGGGGTACAATAAAGCATCTCAGACGATAAAACAATGAATAAAATCAATTATAGCAGGTAATATGTCCACAACTGTCCGAGACTCAATAACATGTCGTGTTCATGACCTGATGGCCACGTGGACGGCTAAGTATTCAGGAAGCAACATGGATTCCATCGAATCCGATCATCAGTTCCATACGAGGTCACAACTGAATGAATACAGGAGTCTCCATGGACCTTATTCTACCATAGTGAACCAAAAGCCGCGTATTTATACTCCCAACGGTTGGGTAATATAATGAGGCTATCCATAGTATCCAACGATCCCTACAGTCTTCCCAGAGGCTGTACCCATAGCATGCCAATGCCACCTCCGATACCCCTCGCTAATGATGTCCTAGATATCATCCTCTACAATGGTCACTAGGTTATAAGTATCCCTCTCGACTCACTATACGATATAACAAGAATCTAATTATCAATTTAATTTGAGGTCACTACTATACGAGGTAGTAAGAATCTCCTTGGATCTTATTCTACCATAATGAACCAAAGGCCGTGTATTATGCCCCCAATGGCTGGGTAATACAACGATGTTATCTATGGTATCCAACTACCTCTATATTCCTCCTAGAGGCTGTACCCGTACCATGTCGATACCACCACCGATACCCCTCGCCAATGATATCCCAGATATCATCCTCTACGATGGTCATTAGGTTATAAGTATCCCTCCTCAATATTGACGACCTCAACCTCTGAAATGAAATCGGTATTGGAAAAGTATAGACTACTCTAAGTAACATAGACTCCCATACGCTTGGATACCGTAGAGTCTTCATACACTCTCATTTACTTATCCACAGAGTACCAAAATATACTCACATGGTCAAAGCCAACGCAAAGATCTATTGTGAGATCCCGAAATCAAGAAGGCTTAAATTCGAAATAAAATATTGCTACTGAAAATCCGAGTGGCCTTGTGCCACTAGAAGGCCGAACCACTTCATGGAAGTACAAGAGGCCGAAGTAAATAATGAGAGAAATTTAATCGGATAATGATGATCGGTTGGCTGATTTGGAGTAAAGGTGACCGGATTTTGAGTAAGGTTGACCAGAATTTATAATGTTGACCGGATTTTGAAAGATATTGACCGGATTTGAAGAAGTTGACTGGATTTGAAGAGTTGACCAGTCTTGAATGGAAATAATGAAACGTTGGCAGGCTTGAGTAGAACTCGGCTTTTAGGTGAAAAGTTGAAATCCACACTGCATGTATTTGAACTCGGCTTAATTAGAATAAGAAATATTTACCAAAAAATTGACCGAATAAACTAATGGTAACTAAAGACAAAAGTAAACCTTACCATTTAGTTGGAATCTAACTAGGCGGCGACCAAATAGAGTAAGTAAACTAACCTAGTTACTCCCAACTACCCTCTGAAAAATAATACTGAACAAGTGACTTACCCTCACTTACTCCACCTACTCCCTCCTCTTTATATACCGGGCTCCAATTGAGGGATGAGTGTGAGTTTCTGACACGAAGAAAGAATAAGGAGCGAAGAAGGAGGGAAGAACTTTGAGGCAGTTAGAGTGGGCAGTCAGGTAAGTGTACCTCGGACGCTACTCTTTTAAGTTCTGTTTTTAAGTGTACCCCAATTTTAAAAGTTCATGCTTTAAGAACTCCCATTTCTAAGTCCAGTTTTAAGAAAAACTGCTAGTGTTTCTCCTTCCAATTTAGAATGCTTACCGTTTTAAAGTTACTGCTTAAGTTGTATTTATGGTACGATGGATTTCATGGTTAGTTCATGTTCTCTGTTTTCTACCTTCTGTTTCCTGCTTAAATCGAAATTGCATAAAGTTTGGACTAAAAATAAAATCGGTATTGTAAGCATTAAAATCGGCCCCTCGCATGTTGAAATCAAAATCTGCCCCCTTGCATGATAAAAACAAAATCGGCCATTTGCATGATAAAATCGAAATCGGCCTTTGCATGTTAAAATCGAAATCGGCCTTTACGTGCTTAAAATCGAAATCGGCTCCTTTTGCATGATAACGAAATCAGTCCCCTTTGCATGAAAACAAGTTCGGCCTCCCCTAATGATAAAAGAGGTCCGACTTTCCTTAAATGAAAATCGAGACCGGCCTTGTGAACATAGAAATCCAAATCGGCTCCTCCCTTGTAAATCAGGTTCGGCTTTCCTTAAGTGAAGATCAAGACCGGCCTTGTGAACATCAAAATCCAAATCGGCCTCCTCCATTGTAAATGAAGTCCAGCTTGTGTAAGAAAAAAATCAGGTCCGGCCCTTAAAGCATAAAACACAACAACTCCGGCCTTCCCTTGAGACACAAAAACTCCGAATTTCCCTTGAGATACAAAAACTCCGGATTTTCCTTGAGACAGAACAACTTCGGATTTCCTTTAAGGCAGAATAACTCCGGATTTCCCTTAAAGCAGAACAACTTCGAATTTCCCTTAAGGCAGAACAACTCCGGATTTTCCTTGAGACAGAACAACTCCGAATTTTCCTTGAGACAGAACAACTCCGGATTTCCCTTAAGGCAGAACAACTCCGGATTTCCCTTGAGACACGAAAACTCCGGATTTCCCTTATGACAAAACAACTCCAGATTCCCCTTGAGACAGAACAACTCCGGATTCCCCTTAAGGCAGAACGACTCCATATTTTCCTTGAGACACAAAAACTCAGGATTTCCCTTGAGACAGAATAACTCCGGATTTCCCTTGAGACTGAACAACTCCGGATTTTCCTTGAGGCAGAACAACTTCGGATTTACCTTGAGGCACAACAACTTCGGCCTTCCCTTGATATTCAACAACTTCGGCCTTCCCTTGATGAATAAACAAACTTTGGCCTTTCCTTGGACAAAATAAAGTCCGGCCTTGTGTGAGGTAAAAAGAGGTTCAACTTTTCCTTGTGTCCAAAATTAAGTCCGGCTTTCTGTGAGGTAAAAAGAGGTTCAACTTTTCCTTATGTCCAAAATGAAGTTCGGTCTCCCTTCTAATGAAATCCAAACTGGTCTCTTGTAAAGAAAGTCAAAATCGGCTTTTGTGTGAAGAAAATGAAGCCCGGCTTCCCTTCTAATGAAATCCAAACCGGCCTTTGCAAAGATGAAATCCAAACCGGCCTTGTGAGGCGATAATCCAAACCAACCTTGATTTTGAAATCGGGCTTGATTTTGAAACCGGCCTTTGATTTTAAAATCGGCTTTATAATATGATTTTTTAAATCGACCTTGATTTGTGTAAATGACGGATACATTTTGAAATCGTCTTGATTGTAAAATGACGGATATGTTTTGAAACCGGCCTTATGACACGAATTGTAAAGTCCTTCTGACTTGGACAAAAGAGATTTTGAACCGGCCTTCTTAAGACTCGAACTGTAATATTCTGTGCATAATTTTTGAATAGTAAAATATGATATTTCTGATACTGAAAATGGCTTTTAGTAAACGATAAGAAGAAAATATTTCTGTTATATTATTATGGACCCAGGACTGATATGCAGTTAGGTTAGGTTCTCCGGCATGCCTTAGAACGTTATGGTGATAATCGAGGATAACTCTGTCCATAGAGTTATATGTAGTCCACCCCTCCTTAGGGCGTTATAATAGGAGGGTAGCTTCTATTCTGTTCTGGCCGGCGCCCCCTTGGATTGGGGAAGAATCTTGTGAGGTGGGATCATCCGTTCTGTTCTATTTGACGCCGTTGATTGTAGGGAGATGTACAAATTTATCCTCGATTATTCGCTCCCTTCGCTAGTAGGGTCCTTTACTCGCTATAAGAGAAGAGGTGAGGAGACTTCTGGACGCCGGATTCATCCGAGAGGTCCAATATCCGAGTGGTTATCCAACGTTGTGCTGGTAAAGAAGAATAATGGCAAGTGGCAGATGTGTGTTGATTTTACCGACGTGAATGAGGCTTGCCCCAAGGACAGTTTTCCTCTCCCCAGGATTGATCAACTCATGGACTCCACGTCCGGACACGGACTCCTGAGCTTCATGGATGCGTATTTCGGCTATAACCAGATTCAGATGCACCCTGAGGATAAGGAACATACCTCCTTTATGACCAACCAAGGGACGTACTGCTACAAGATGATACCCTTTGGCCTCAAGAATGCCGAGACGACCTATTAATGCCTGGTAAACAAGGTGTTCGAGACCCAGATCGGGAGAAACATGGAAGTGTACGTCGATGATATGCTCGTGAAGAGCAAAATCACCCACGACCACATTAGCGACCTAGAGGAGACCTTTCAGGTCCTTCAGCGGCACAAGATGAAGCTCAATCCCGCCAAATGCGCCTTCAGAGTGACTTCAGGAAAGTTTCTGAGCTTCATTGTGTCTCAACGCGGCATTGAAGCCAACCCAGAGAAGATTAAGGCCATCTTCGACCTGAATCCCCCACGGACAATAAAAAAAGTGTAGAAACTTACCGGGCAAATAGCAACCCTCTCACGGTTCCTCGCTAAGTCGGCAGAGAAGTATCTGCCCTTTTTCAAAGCACTGAGGGGCACTAAGTCGCTAGGGTTCCGGTGGACCGAGGAATGCGACGAAGCTTTCAAAGAGTTGAAGACGTACCTCACCAGCCCACCTCTCCTAAGCTCACCGCGCGAGGGCAAGGACCTTTACCTCTACTTGGCTACGTCAGAAGCGGCCCTTAACTCTATACAAGTCGGAGAGCACGAGGGAGGGCAGCGGCTAGTATACTACGTAAGCCGGGTGCTGATGGATGTGGAGGCCCGTTATCTGCACACCGAGAAGATGGCGCTGGCCCTCATCTACTCGGCGCGAAAGCTGCGGCCCTACTTCTAGTTACACCGGATCGTCATACTGACAGATCAACCCTTGAAGTCGATCCTGCAAAAGCCAAAAATTTTTGGGTGGTTAGTCAAGTGGGCCGTCAAGTTGGGAGAGTTCGACGTGGAGTTCCAACCCTGGCCAGCCGTGAAGGGATAGGCCCTGGCAGATTTCATTGTTGAAGCAACAACCCCAACTCTAGAAGATGCCGACAGCCCTGAAATGTGGGGGACCACGGCCCTCTAGTGTGGACCCTAAACGTGGATGGATCGTCCACCCAGGCAGGCAGCAGAGCCGGAGTCGTACTAAAAACACCAGAGGGTAAGGAGATTACATACTCTGTCGCGCTAACCTTCCCAGCCACCAATAACATGGCAGAGTATGAAGCCCTCCTCCCAGGACTACGCCTGGCCAAGGAATGTTCCGCGAAGTCATTGGTCGTGCACAGCTACTCCGAGCTTGTGGTCAACCAGGTACAGGGAAACTTTGACGCGTCAAACCCGCAACTCATGAGGTACTTGGCAAAAGTGAAGACCCTAATCCAGGAGTTTGACCGCTTCTTGATCAAGCACATCCCAAAATCCGACAACTAGAAGGATGATCGACTGGCCCGGGATGCAGCTACCGGATCCCCAGAGTAGTACGCCAAGGAGCCAAGGGATGTCCTAGCTGTGCCCAGTATTGACACAATGGACCAAGAAATACTATGGGTTGACACAAGAAACAATTGGATAGCGCCGTACAGGAAGTACCTGACCGAAGGAACTCTTCTCGATGATGCTGATGATGCCAAGTGGATTAAGAAGACAGCAGGTTGGTACACGCTCCTCGGCGGAAGGCTATACAGATGGGGATACTCCATTCCTTTCCTGAAATGCCTCATTCCAGAAGAAGCCGAGTACGCCCTGAGCGAGGTGCACTTGGGATTATGCGGCTCGCACATCGGAGGAAAGAACCTCGCATTCAAGGTCATGCGGCAAGGATTTTATTGGCCAACCATGAAGCGAGATGCTATGGAGTTTGTCAGAAAATGCGAGAGTTACAAGGTCCACAGCCCCATGACACATCAGCCGCACACAGAGTTGCACTGCCTCCAGTCCCCAAGGCCATTCGCGCAGTGGGGACTCGATATCCTCGAACCGTTACCTTTGGCTTCCAAGCAGAGGAAGTTACTGATCGTGGGTATTGATTACTTCACCAAGTGGGTAGAAACTGTCCCTCTGGCCTGGATTATCGAGTAGAACGCAACGGAATTCCTCCGTCAGAATATCGTTTGCCTCTTTGGAATTCCTGAAGTCGTAGTGACCGACAACGGGACCCAATTTACCAGCAAGCGATTCACAACGTACTACGGCGACCTCCGCATCAAGCTGGTCCACACATCTGTGGCAGATCCTCAGGCCAACGGCTAGGTTGAAGTCACCAACCGCACGTTGTTGCACGAGTTGATGACCAAGCTAGAGGACGCAGGGGGCTCGTGGGTCGAAGAGCTACCGTCCGTACTCTGATCGTATCGGACGACCCCGTGGGAGCCAACGAGAGAGACACCCTTCAACCTCTGCTTTGGGGTTGAGGTTGTAGTCCCCGTGGAGGTAGGAATGCCAAGCCTGCGAGTCGAATGCTTTGATCCAGCCACCAACTTGCAGAGACTCCGAAAAAACCTAGACCTACTCTCGGAGGTTCGAAATACGGCCCAACTACGGATCGCAGCCTATCAACAGCGCATCGCGCGATACTACGACAAGCGGGTGAAGGCACGCTCTCTCAAAGTTAGAGATCTTGTCCTCCGGAGTATAGAGGCGGCGGGAAAGACCGCGAACAGGAACAAGCTCTCCCCTGGGTGGGAGGGCCCGTTCCTCGTCTCCGCAATCCTCCGGAATGGAGCGTACAAGTTGCGTGCCCAGAACGGCAAACTGGTCCCCCGGACCTAGAATGCTGCCAACTTAAGAAAATATTACCAGTAACACCACGCCGGCCCAGGTAAGGCACACACGCGTATCATGTTGAATGCTTGTACATGCGTTATGCTTTTTGTTAATAAGATTAGTTTTCCTGTTATTTTGCATCTCCATTTGTGTGAAGTGTTGGCATGCATAGCATTCTTAAACCAAAACGACCTAGACTGCCCCCAAGTCGGCAGGACTATCATCCGTTCGTAAAGCAAACTCTTGGCCTTGTGCCAAGCAGCCCGTAAGAGGCCACTAAAAACCTCACCCGCACGGTGAGTAAGTCCGAAAGGGGACACATCTATCATGGCTCTATGCCAGTCAACCCAGGCGGTCAAAATATTAGGCCAGGGGGCTTTGGAGGATTCCCAATTCTTGGCTAACAAAAACCTTAGGGGGCAAGGGTTGCAGGCGTGCGGCGACCTTCTCACGTAGAAGAGAGCACCCTCAGTCTACAATGGTCGAGGGCTAGGACCTTAAATACGGTGACTATGACGCCTTGAGCAGGGGCCACACACCTCCTGCGGATACCACGCAACTAAGGCCTAAACTCAGAGCCCGGTTGCCGTGGCCTGAAAACCCGGCTGACCCTTGGTGTGGTTCCACGGGACTTGCAACGACATCCACTTTATTGGATCGAGTTTCCCATCAAACGCGCGAGATGCAGAGACATCCTCTGACGAAGGACGAGCACAACGCAAGAGGGCACCTGACTAGGGCCTTGGCGACAATAGCTTTGCGAGCTTAGCCTTCAAATACGGGGCATAACCTCTCAGACCACATTGAACAAAGGGTGCGATCTTATATACCGCATTGGGAGACAACGTATACGAGAGAGAAGGGAACCGCTCTTTATCCATGTGCCAAAAACAAGTAAATACAAAAGCAGGGGAGGAACAAAAAAAAGAGAGAGGGGCAATGGAGCAACATATACAGGAAAAGACTACTGTGGGGGACTGGACGGACTGGCTTCCTCAAGAAAGTTTCTCAAGCGGGATACTTCCCTGACCCCGGTGTTTCCAGGATGAAAGACTCCTTCGGGTACACCAGGAGCAGCCAGGGAAGCGATCCTACGACACAGACGAATGCCATCCCAAAATCGAGCCTCCAACAAGCGCTGCACCTCCGACGGGGTGATCCGGCCAATCATATCCCTAGACAGGCGTGAATGGTTGTCTTCCATAGCGGTAAGCGCGGCTTCCAGGTGTGTCACTTTCTGCTGCAATCGCCTGACCTCCGCTTGCGCCCGCTCGCTGTCCCCTCAAAGGGAGGCGACTTGGGCTCTCGTGTGATGAATGGCATGCAGCCCATGCTGGAAGCCCCCGTGGAGGAGGGCGACCAGTCCGTCGAAAGGGTCAGCATCCCCAGGAATCTGCATGGGAAGAGAAAGACATTGGAAGAATCCCTGAAATTTACGGCAGCAAGGGAGTGCCTAATCGGGACGACCATACCTGAGTGGGAGCGGCGTTCGAGGGATGTGCAAGACCACCTAACGAAGACCCTTCCAAGGGCTCCTCCTGTTCGGCCGAGGGGCCCAGGCTAGCCGGAACGGCAGCAGACGTAGGAGCGCTTGGGGGCTCCGACCCCAAAGACGTCTCGACTGCCGCCGCCTCAACTCTCGAGGGACTGGCAACCAATACGACTCCGGCCTCCGATGCTGTAGGGATGTCCTCGAGGATCCTGCCCTCCGAAATGGGCTCCATGAAAATAACAGTTGGCTCCAAGGATCCCCCTAACTCCGATGTTGGCCCGGGCGTTAGCGCGTGTGATCCCTTGGGGTCATCAAGGTCCAAGACACCGCCCGCCATTCTGGGAGCTGCATCCATGAACATACTGGCGATGGAATGCGCAGAAGGCCCCCCAGTAGGTTGAGGCTCCGCCTCGTCGACTTCGAGCATGGCTAGCCACGCGTCCGGAGTCAACGGTGGTTCGGCGGCCTCCCCCTAGTGTCCTGCGCTCGCAGGCACCTCCAGGACCGGATCAAGAATCTCAACAGCAAAACTAACAGCTTCCCTTTTGGACCTCCGTGTCGAAGTGCCTCCAGCTTCCCTCAACCTCTTCAGGGGAGCCTCAACCCCCTCTTCATCTGAGGATGATTCCAGCAGTGAGCAACTTTCCTCCTCGTCACCTTCGGACGATCGAGGAACGACAACTCCCCCATGCTCTCTCTTGACAGGACCGGCAATGCTCCAGCCCAATGAAGGACCCCACTTGGTGGCCTCGAACGTGATGGACGTCAAGAAATAGCCCTGGACAGAGAACTTCGCCATCTGGGATTGGATGGCAGTAACCAACTCTGCTGCCTCCACAACATCCTCCGCCGACGGCTTTTCGAGGAAGAACCCCAAAATTGGGCCCCAAATGTGCGAAAGCTCAGAATCAAGGGGCTCTTGGAAGAAAAAGTATCGGTCTTTCCAGTTCTTGACCGAATCCGAATTGGTCCCTCGAAAATGGAAGCCAGTCTTTGGCGACATAGACACCCAATCCTCAGACTCCGTGAAGCGAAAAATCAGTCTAGCCACCTTAGCATTGAAGGAACCTCCATGAAGGCGAGCGAAGATGCACAGAGATACCAGATAACACAAAGCGTTGGAGTGAAATCTCGCCACTGGAATCCCCAACGCCTCCACCAGCGCGTACAGCGTGCACAGCATGGGATAACGAAACCCCCCTCTCAGGTGATGCTCATAGACTGTAACATAGCCCCCTGGGGGGCACTGGCTCTATCTGTGGAGTCGGGAGCACAATGGCCCCAATCGCTAGGGATGTCGTAATCTACCGCAAGGGTAGCAATGGTACTGGACGTCAAGACAAACCTTGTGTTATGGACCCCCTGACAACTCGCCCTGGGAGCCTGAGAAGAAGAGGAACTCTCTCTCTTCTTTGCCATACCTCTCCCACAATACAGGTCGAGAATGTGAAAATCTCAGCACGGTGAAAAACCGCTACGGAAGTTTAAATAGGCAACAAGAGGCCAGCGAGCGGGAAACCCAAACGACGCTCACCACGAATGGCTGAAACATGTGCCTGCCCCGTGGAACGTCATGGGGCCCGGAGTCGCCCGCAATCATGGCTAAATGCCAGTCTGAAGAGCGGGGTCACCTTAGCCGCCTGACGGAAATCCACATTAGCACCTCCGCATTAAATGCAGGCTTACAATAATGAAGCTCACCAAAGGGACGCACGGGAATAAAAATAAAAATTCAACAAAACAAACTACAGGAAACGAAGCAGTGTAACAAAACGATGGATTTCATTACAACAACTGTCAAAAAGTGGTTACAACGGCTTGCCACAGTGACTATCATCTAACGCCCACACGATCCACGCAAGAACTCGGAGCTCGGTACTCAACCAGATGCGCACGCGTTTGGGCACTAGAGTTGCGAGAGTCCAGGATGCCAATGTGGAAGTTTGGGTCCTCCAGCGAGGCTAGCCTCCGGCTGAGACGGATTTTGTCCTGGTAATTTCTCTCCAGTGCAGGACCAACTTCCTCCGGCAGGAACCTCAACCTCAGCTCCATCCCCATCCGCACGACCTCTGCCCCAAGCCGTCGCCGCAGCTGCTCATTCTCTTCTTCAAGAGCCAGAATGCGGGCCTGAGCCCCCGCGTTGGCACTGACGAGTCGGGAAGCCCTCGCTTCCTCAAAATGCATCGCTCGGGCCCTCAACCGCTCCATCTCAGCCACTGTGACTTGCACTTGCGCCTCAACGCCCTCAACCCTCTCGGTGATCCGTCGGAGCGAGAGGTCCACCCTCCCTGGAGCACGCTCCCGGGAAGAGGCAGACCCCTCTGCCCTCTCAAAGCCTAGAGGCACCCGTGGGAATCAAGCAGGGCCTGCGACAGTGGCTTCAAAGTGACCCCCTCCTGATGTGGCGGCACTCGAAGCCCTGAGAGCGTGGGACCCAGTCTCTGACCCGCCGGAAGAACGTTCCGATTCGAATGACGATGACCACTCCTCCATCAAAGTAGCGGCAAGAGCGAACACAAGAAGAACAGGCAGCTGTTGAGTGCGTAAACAAAGGAAAGCGCAAAGTCTCAATGAGGATTTGCGCGTTTAAGTAGACGAGACTTTCTCCTGAAATGACTGCGCTTTGAAGACAAAAAGCGCCAGCGCACGGCCAACGGGCGCCCTCCACGTGGAGGATCCCTGAGGCCACGCACATTTCCAAGGCAGACCATTATGGCGCAGCGCCTCCTAACCTCATGCGCATTTAATGCGCCAGACAAGCCAAGGGATGTGACCGCCAACGGTGGCCTTCCCGCCCCCACGGAACAGGATGAAACCCGCCAAGAGAAGACAGTCGATAAAAAGAAGCATGCACAGCGAGAGGGGAAAAATGAAGACAAAAGGGCTACTTCTTTTATTAATCAATACTTTCTTTTAAAGTACAAAATTTACAATGACAAAAGTACAAGAAAGATGAAGAAGACAACGGTACAAGGCCCAAGGTCCGCGGTGACTGCCCCAGTCAAGCTCAGGGAATGTGATCTACAGGAGATCACCACGGCCGGAGCTGCTGGTGGCCCAACGAGCGAACGAAGGCAGCCACGCGAAGCCCCCCCGAAGTGGAAGCGACTGCAGCACGATCCACCAGGGCGGGATCCGCACCGATACCGAAGCCACCGAGGGAATTAGAGGGAATAATCCCAACAATTCCCTAAACGGGGCTCCAGCCTCTGCCCCCTCCACGATCCACGCTCGAACTCAGTGAAGTGGAGACCATGAGCGACGCACCCCACTAGCGGGAAACATCCCCGCGGAGGTTCCGCCACGGTCCCACCACACTCCGGACGAGTCACATCGTGGAAGGAAGGCACGTGACGACAGCAGAGTGGCCGAACCACCCTCATTAGCATGAGGAGTGAACCACAGCGCGGGAGTTAGAACAGCCTTCATCAAGAACTTCGGGTATCCAGCTAATCCATCCAACTCGTTCTCAGACCCCCATTAAGGGCGGGGTGAGCCAGAATCTCCTCATCATCCCTTCCAATGCAGCCAAGGGATGTGCTATACTCACTAAGGAACCCTCCTATTTATGGGCGAGATGGGTGCCATCCTCTTGTTCAGAACAGCACGCTTCCCGGCAGACGTCTTTCACGGAATATGAAAAGTCCCCTAATCAAACGCAACCCTAAGCGTGCGAATCTTGCCGATCAAAGCACCGAATCACGACACCGTCAGAAAAGCCTACGTAGTTACCTGGGGAAGGCGCGAGTCCAGAAAATGACGAACGATGGTGCGTCTCGAGGAAGACTATCGGGACATAGAATGGACCCAAAGGACATACCAGGCCCGATCATCGGCCGGCCCAGGCATGGGGGGCTAGTGTTGGGTCCAATACTAAGGCCCAAGAAAATCGCAAGCCTGGCCCAACTGTACAAGGAGCCTACATGGCAACCAGTTGACGAAAGGCAACGGGCGTCCTATAGCGCATTAATGAGCTACCAGAAAATAGCCAGGAGAGAGAAGAAATAAACCAATGGAGAAGCGGTCAACGTTGCGGCCACGGCGGCTCAGGAAGCCACCCGCAGGCAACCAACCAATCCCGACTCGAAGTGAGACCAAGCTTGACCGGTAGCACTCAGGAGCCTGTCTACCACCGCAAAGCGACAGCCGACATGACCGGCGGTCAGCGACAGTGACCAGCAGCCAAGGAACCCTAGCAACGAGAGTTCTCGCACTCAAAGTCCCCTCGGGAGGAGCCTATAAGAGCTCTCTTCCTCCGCAAAGAAAAGAGGCTGCTTCTTCTTCATTTTCCCAAATTAAAAGAGAGAGAGTAATCGAAAAGAATAGAATTCAAGTCTCGAGGTCACAAATGAGCCCACTTCACTCAAGATCTTGATTCCCAAGCCTAGTCAGGCAACTGGAAGTTAGCCACCTATTGCGATGCGTCAAGGAAGTCAGGCCTTCAGCTACCTGCTCACTGCATTTACCATTCTGATAAGCACGTATCAAACGCGCATCACTTACGCATCATCAGCACACATCCGCACACCGCCTAGCGTGTGCGTTATTTCCGTTTATTGCGGGAACTTGCTGACTTTAGCATCGGAGTGGCCGTGGTGGGAGAAATCCCGTCGGACCTCTGACCTCTTGTTTGTTGATTGTATTGTGTATGTCCAGGTTAACAGATACAGAGACCGGACCCTCATCCTCACGCTTTAGCGCGGCCGAAAACTCGGAGGCCCCCTAATCCGTACAACAACCGTGAATTCAACAGACCCAAATGGAGAAACTATAGTAGAAAAAAGTTTAAATCATTTAAAGTATT